>JAACJT020001400.1:0-15200 GCA_009936485.2 Gymnarchus niloticus | reverse complement strand
AATTAAGTGCAGTCCCTGTGTCAGAGAGATTTATACAGGAAAATAAATAGGGAGAAATATATAAATAAGGAAATATATATATATATCCATAATATATATCCAGGGTGTACCCAAGCCTTGTGCCCTGAGATGGACTGGCATCCCATCCAGGGTGTACCCAAGCCTTGTGCCCTGAGATGGACTGGCATTCTGTCCAGGGTTATACTTCAGACCCTCCCATGATCCTGACTAGGATAAGCATTTCAAAGATGGATGCATTAAAATAATAAGGCTGCATTGTCCTAATAATATTGTGTCTTCATTACAAATCTGTATTAGAGTATATTAATAATGAAAATGTGTGGGTTTGTGAAATGATCACTGATTGAAATGACAACCACAAGATTTTGATTGTGTGGGATCGGCAGGTTGTGGATTCTCCTTGATTTGTGGACCTCTGGTCACCTGACCTCTGTTTCCCAATGTACCGTACTCACCTCACTGGATTCTGCTGTCCATGTGTATCTAAAGTACAGCTTGGAGTAGGATAAGAGAAGTCTGTACGTTTTTCAAGCCTGTATTTGTTCCATCATTGCTGCTTCAGCAATCTCCTCCAAACTGCAGAGTTTCATTTCTGTGGTAATTTTTTCATGAATTCCTCTCATTAAGGGAGGCCCTTAAAGGCCCTGTCCTAGATAAAGCTGTAACCCTCAGAAGGCCTTGGCTGTCCCCAGGGCTCCTCTGTGTGTAAAGCAAGCTCAAGGTAAAGTCTTTTTCAGAGTTCAAGGTACGCCTTTTACTGTTGGGGTGGACTTCCCTCCACTGGACTGTCAAAGCTGCCTCCATTATTAATCTGCAGATTTTATCCTTTGTCTGACAGCTTCAGGGAAGGCTCGAGTTTGAAGGTGTCCTCCGTGCAAGGAAACATGTACCTTAAGGGAATGTTTTATCGGTTTGGTAGAATCCTTTGGTCGGAGGTGAAATGTTGTATAGACAAAAAAACAAACAAAGAAGCAGTGTTTTGTATCATTGCAGGGTCATCCACTTATCTGGTACCTTTATGGCAATTTCAAGGGTTACAGGTCTTTGACTGATATGGCAATTCTGCCGGCTATAGGAGTCAAACCATCGACCACGGGGATTCAGGCACCAATGTGTAACCCACAGAGCCACACACCACGCTTCCACTAGAGCCTGACATTTTTAAGTCTTTTCTTTAGCATTTCAGCTTTGCAGTGAAATACTTTGTAACTTACAAAATAACGATTGTAAGCAACAGGTTGCCCATCCTGAAGTAGCATCCAGCTTCACAGCTGTCTGGTTTTTGTGTTACCCAGGACAAGTCCTGCAGCCTGCCTCCCAATATAGTGCACTCCTTCCTGGAGAAGGAGGCAGATGTGCTGGTCGCTGGTGCCATCTCAGGCTTCACCATCGCCCACATGGCTGCCCTGACAGCCCCCTTCTCAGCACAGGTCTTTTACTGCTGTGGCAGCCTCTCCCCAGCTCAGACAGGTCAACTGCAAGACATCGTCTTCAAGCTGGAGTGCAAGAGTAAGTAGAGGATGTTCTCGCTCATGTAAGATGTTTCAGATCCTTCATGAAAAAGTTGTGATTTGCCATTCAATAGATACTGTTGTTGTTAAAAAATGAAGCTGAATGATGTAGATTAATGTTGAAGCCATCTACATATTTTGATATTAATTCTCAAATTTGATGATTCTTTAAAAACCTTGTAAATATGGCAAATCTGATGACGGAAATTTTTTATCGTTATTGTTAGTGTTGTTGCAGTGAATAATTTTATTTTCCATTCTTGGAAACATGACATATAACAAAATACAAATCGGTGTCATGAAGCAACATGAATTAGAGGGAATAAAATGTCATGAGCAGCAGTAATACCCAGGTTTACAGTAAAGTCTGAATGTGGGCTGACTCAGAACAGGTTAGTAGACCTTTATTCTGTTTTATGTCTTTACTAGCCATGTCGTTGCTATGATAAATTATTAAGCGTATGAAGTTCTTGTGACTCAAAAGTGGGTGTTTAAGATCTAATATACTGCCGGAGATCCTTCAGATGTGTTGTATAGGCACTCCTGTCTGAATCTGAGTGGCGTCAGGGTGTAATGGCCAGAGTGCCAAAATAAAAAGGCCTACTCCTATACAAACATGTCTGGTGTTGAGTTGTTTCTTTGCCGGAATGCAGCCTTCATTTTACCTCACCCTGTGTTCATCAGATTGAATTGGTCAGACGCTGGTCTTTTAGACAGGCAACACAGTGGGTGGTAGATATGTGAAATTTATAATGTATTCTAATATATTCATCCTGTGGAGCCTTTTGTCTGATACAATTTACAATGTCTAATGTATGCTATTGTTTTCTTTTATTTCAGTAGGACATGAGTAAGCTAATGGGATATGGTCTTATGACCCGTTCTTGACAACCCTTAGTCAGTGCTATGACTACTGACTTGATGGCTTAATTATTTCTTTTTTTTCCTGTGATAATTACTCTTGCATCGCGTTCAGTTTCAATAGTGTGATCTGAATCATTAGCATTTCATCGGTTGGGTGTATTTAAGAGGAAGCTCTACTGGAGAGAGGCGGTTAGAGAATTCACATCCTCTCCACAGTGTGAAAAACAGAGTGCTAAACTGCTCCAATGCTGAAAAAGACTTGCCAAAACATGTGTCTCTAAAATCGCACACAGTGCCGACTTCTCGCACAGAAACCCGACCCCCCTCTGGGAGAAAAGGGGAAAACTATCAAACAGTAGCAGACGAGGAAGCTCGATGTGATGCTTCAGGCAGATCCTCCTTGCTTCTGTTTCTGTGGTATTGTAGGACTCGCAGTATATGAAAGTCAAACCAGCGGGTGCTAACCCAGAGAGGAGATGCCAAGCTGCTTCTGCTTTAGGTAGGGCCATACACAACATGACCAAACGTGTGAATACCCCAACATCACAGCCACATTCCGAACCAGGGGCATTAATATGGAGTTGGTTTCCTCTATGCTGCTATAACAGCCTCCACCCTTCTGGGAAGACTGTCCATTAGATTCAGGAATATGGCTGCAGGGATTCGCTTCCATTCAGCCACAAGAGCGTTAGTGAGGTCGGAAGTTGATGTTGGGCGATCAGGCCAGCTCACAGTCACCATTCCAGTTCATCCCAAAGGTCTTCAATGAAGGTGAGGTCAGGGTTCTGTGCAGGTCAGTCCAGTTCTTCCAAACCAAACTTGGCAAAACATTTCTTTACGGACCTCACTGTACATGCGTTTATTGTTCTGTTGAAACAGGAAAGGGCATTTCCCCAAATGCTGCACAAAGTTACAAGTGCATGGTTCTCTAAAATGTCTTTTCACCTTGTAGCATAAGCACTTTCCTTCACTGGAACAAAGGGTTCTAGCCCAAACCTAATCAGAAGAGGTATCCACACACTATTGCTCACGTACTGCAAATCAAACTTCTTAGATACCCAAACGAACTGATTTTGAACATGTGCGTGTACAGGAACAATTACACCCAGTCTGGCCATATCCAGGCTGACTTGGATTTGAGAGTGTTACAATGAGAAGGGTTTTTGATTTGAAGGTAAAGAGGGGGCAGACTGAGCTGTTTTTGCCCAGTGACAGGCACAGAAGGGCTGGCTAACACGGTGTCTGCTTGGCCTCAGATGTGAAGCTGATCCAGCAGAGCTTCTGTGAGCTCAGGCCCTTAGATGTGCGGCTCCAGAAGACCAAAGTTATCCTGCTGATGCCCCAGTGCTCGCTCTCCGCCATCAGCAACCCTGTGGATTTCATCCTTCAGGAGAACGGAGGTACAGCTCTGAACCCAGCCTTGACCGAATCAGCCCTCTGTGGTGTACCCGTCCTGCTTGGTTAGGACTGCTACCCACTCTAGGTTGTTCTGGCATTTGATCCACTGTCCTAAAAAAATTAAGTTTACTGTGGAACGTTAAATATTTTATCTGACTTTGAATTGTGCTTCTCTTGTTTGTGCCGAGTTTCTCTAAAGGCACAATCTGAAGCTAACTGTACTGTAGAAAACTTTTAGGCACTTGTGAAAAAAATACCGTAAAGTGAGGATGCTTTTAAAAATAATGCCATGAATACTTTTCATTTATCGATTAACAGCATACAAAGTGCATAAACATAAAAAAACTTAAATCAGATAAGTAGTTGGTGAGACTACCCTTTGCCTTTTAAACTGCATCATTTCTCCAAGGAATATTTGTACTGTGTATGTGTGTGAAATCCGGGTTGGACGATAGTCAGCTAAGGTATAGAAGGCTGATACTCGGATAACAAATTATCTTCTAAAAAAGCCAACAAACGAAAAACAGTGGATACTGATGAACAGCATGTTTCAATCTCAGCTTTTGATAGGCATTACGTCATCCTTTTATCATGAAATAGTACTGAGCGATAAGTTATACAAGAGTGACAAATTATAATCAATTAATATATAGTAACAAAGAAACATAATAAACAAGTACCAATGAAGTTTAAAGGTCGGGAAAGGAGTAAAAAAACTGATGAGTGCATAACACATGACAAGAATGGGAAACCATTTTGTGTAAATGAAAACACAAGTTTGACTAGATGTTCAGGGTTTAGAGGTCTGTCAATGGTCAATACTCCAAACCACTTGGCAAGGCCCCTCACAGTCCAATGTTGGAATGACATGTGACCCTCTCAGCGAGGCCCCTTGTTGGGTATAGCGGGAATGACAAGTGACCTCCTCAGTGAGGCCCATCATTTGGCATAGCAAGAATGACATGTGACCTCCTCAACGAGGCCCCTCATTGGGCATAGTGGGAATGACATGTAACGTCCTCAGCAAGGCCCCTCATTGGGCATAGTGGGAATACGTGACCTCCTCAGAGAGGCCCCTCATTGATCATAGTGGGAATGACATGTGACCTGCTCAGCGACGCCCGTCATTGAGTAAAGCAGGAATGACATGCAACCCCTTTAGCGAGGTTCCTCATGGGACAAAGAGGAAGTGACATGTAAGTCACAGACACGTGTCATCTTTGGCTTTCAGACAAACGGCTGCTGCAAGACCTGTCCCAAGGAACTGTGAGACAGACCAGGCTGGAGAGTCTGGTGGCCAGACAGGTTCAGGACCTCACTCATGCCCTCAAGTGTAAGTGAAGTACCCTGGGACTAACCTACGGCAGGAAACAGGAATGTGACGCTTTGTAGGTTAAAGAGAAGAATGCTCAGTGTGTGTGTGTGTGTGTAGTATCACTTGCAACACTCGGCATTGTGACTTGTTCTCCTGCCAAAGAGTGACGAATCAGCTACCAGCCAACACTTGCTTCCTCAGATGTCCAAATGTGAGAATTTGTCAAAAACACAGCACACTGTATAAACATTAAGTATGTCTAAATATAGCCTACCTGAGAGCAGCAACCTGTCAAGGCTGAGCTGAGGCATTACAGCGAGATGTTTCCCTTTAATTTCGCTTTTCTATTCTCATACTCTTTAGCTTCCTCATTTCATTTTGGAATAAAAATGTGCATTTATAATGTTCATCACACGCACTACAGATGTATCGGCTGGCTTGTAAATGGACCGTTATCGGCAAAGCGTTCTGATCCAGGCTGGGTGTAACTCTGAGCTTCTCCCAGTGACTTTGCGTTTCTGTGGAGAGCCCGACCTGGCTTTTTCAGGAAGGCAGCAGTCCCCTGAAGGCACACCTGGGAAAGCAGGGTTTTGGAAGCTGTCAGAACTGCTCTTCACATCAGGCTTTCTTGTTTCATTCAGTCCTCGTGATTGCCATGGTGCAGTGAGTTTTTACAGTTTCTTTTGTTTAATTTCTAGTAAAATCTATTATCTACAGTATGTACATGTCCTGTGATGGATTGGCATCCCATCCAGGGTGTACCTCAGCCTTGTGCCCTGTGATGCATTCCATCCAGGGTATACCCCAGCCTAGTGCCCTGTGATGGACTGGCACCCCATCCAGGGTGTACCCCAGCCTTGTGTTCTATGGTGCCTGTAATTGGCTTCAGGCCCCTTGTGACCCTGACCTGAATAAGTGGGTAGAAGATGGCTGTATAGTTGGATGGATGGATCTATGGATGGATGAGTAATATTTTGGTTTGATTTTGGGGTGGGGGGATCTCAGCTTTGACCACACTTGTCTGATGTTGGTTAGTCATGCTGTTATTAATAGTAATAATATAATTTTTTTCCACATAAACAGGTGGACTAAACATGCTAAGCAACATGCTAAGCTGCATTCTTTGGAAACCAACTTTGCACGCTGAATTTATAGTTTAAAAAAATTGTAAAAACCTCTTATAAATCCAAAATGGTGCAAAAGTAAACATAAAATTAAGATTCACAACCCAGTCGGCTGGGGTACAGTTGCAGGCATGCTTTGGATGAAGCAGATGCATTAAAGTGTTGCAGAAACACTCCAGGGTAAACATTTCACGCACGTGTAGCAGTGTACAGAAGTCTGGCTTTGTACTCATGCCTGTGAGGTAGGATCTTCTTCCTTCCAGAATGTCCTGTGTGTCATGGTACATTCTCGAGGTTACCTGCCTCTCTTCTTGACAGTGTGGTAGAGATTTGCGTGGATAATGCCTTCTCCTAGCTAACAGACCGTGATAGATTTTTGTACTATGGAAAGCATTAATGCAGCTCCTGGCCTCCCCTTCACACACACACACAGGGGTTTAAAAGGTGGATTTTTTGGGTTTCAGAGAGCCTCTCTTGCTATAACAGTCAGTATGGGTCATTGTGGTGGGGTGGGGAGATGAGACTGCCTGTTGGAGGGTGTAATTGCCCCTGAGCGATTCTCCTTCTCTCCTGCATTCGTATCCAAGGCTGTTGGGCACTCTTACGACACTGCAGTTACTCAGCCATTTCTTGAGCTAGAGACTGGTCGGGTTTTTATTCTGCTTTCCTCAGAACTATCAGAAAAGTGATGATGTGCGTGAAACAGCTGAGGTGTATCACAGCCTGCATCTGCATATCGTAATCCAGAGTGAGAACAGCATCATGACCTGCTGGGCTATTTATGAGCTGTCAGGGCTCTTGTCTAGCAAAGCTTCTCATCTATAAGCATGAACCATGCAGGAAAATAACTAAAGCCATTATTGACACAAGTATTGCATAAACATTTTACATATATATTTAAAGTGTATTGAAATAATGTCAAATATCTAATAGTTTCATTTTTCCTAGAAGCCAACATTGGTTGAGATGGTGGAGTAAGAGGAGGACTATCAGGGCTTAAAATTCATTTTTCAAAATGAGGGGGAATTCCCTCCTTCAATGCTTCACATAGGGGGGATTTATACAGTTTGGGGAGATACTACTTGCAAGCTTAAATACGTCTTACATTTTGCCACTCCTCTCCAATTTAAGGAATTCTCTGAATTATATTCCTATAATTTCCGATTCTCTAGTGGTCTCTTTGAGCTCGTCTTCATGCACTATTCTTTACCTGTACTCTGTCTCCTCTGCTTCATCTCTTTTCAATTAAAAAAAATGAAAATAAAAAATAAATCAAACTGCTCTTAACACTCAATGAATTTATGAACTTAGTTTTAATCCTGTTACGTGTACTGAATTTGTGTTTAGCATGACGTCTTTGCTGACTTATCAGGATTCTCTTAATTAGTCATATATGTATTGCTGTGATTTTTTCTCTCTCTCTCTTTCTCCTTCTCCTCTTTTAGTGGTCATCTCTTCAAGCTGATATGCCAATCTCATTCATGTAGCTTCCATTACGGTCTGTTGCCAGCTTTTTGAAAGGAGGACACTCCATCTCCTTCATGAATTTAACTAGGGGCTAAATTTTGAATTGGGCAATTCGTTTTCTGCGATGAAGTAGGTGGTTTTTAGAAGGACTTTCGTTCTCTCCTCACACTGCAACTGCGCAGCTTCAATTGCATTAGCCATCGCATTCTTATGGTACGTTCACACCAGGAGCGGCGAGACCGTCAAAGCGACCGGAAGTCATTCATTCTCTATGGGAGGGCGCGTCGCTAGACGTCGAGCAGCTGCGCGGCGGAAAATTGGGCGGTGAGAGAGTCAAAATGAAGTTGAAGCTCGGTCAACTTTATGGTAATGAGCTATGACGCGCCTCGGCGGCAACCAATCGGAATGTAGAAATGCTCCGTTAAACGTGAGTTCCACAGAACACAAGCGTGTAAACTTTTGTTCCGACTAAACTGTTCCCAAGCATATACGGCCTCACCAGTTATTTATGACGTGTCCGTGTTTTCGTACAAGGACATAATAAAAAAAAAACGAGGTATGAACCAAGGTGTCTGAAACTATTGGTGTTCTAGGGGAATTTGTAAAATGCATATTTTTGTGAAAAAGGAAAGAAATCGCCCACTAATTTTGGCGCCATATCATGCAAAACAGTGCGAATTGTCGGTGACGTTAACGTTACCGACGTCTTCGCTGCAGGTAAACCAGTGCTGCATTTAAGTAACTACCTCGCGATTATCCATAGTGAGAAGATAAACTTGAAAAGAAGCGAAACACAATTTATAGGCAACATTTTCCATCCAGAACGCTTGACTTTAAGTAGGAATGCAATTAATTAGCTTACAACAATACCGATTTTACAAATTATACCCTATCGGCAGTCGGCACAAGGATAAGCATTTGTTTGCTTTCCGGCCCCTTTAAAAAGCTTGCAAGACCTAGCGTTCTGAACGACCGTGTCTCCGCCTACTCCATCTACGTAAGAGAGCGGCCACAACATTCGCTAGTGTCGTGGGCAGAGGAATGTTCAAGTAGGTCGGAAGTTGGTCCATCCGGTCAACATTCCCTTATTCATACGAGTCCATTATTAGATTAACGTTATCAGACATCGCTGTAAATGTGTGCGGGAATTTCTCGCATTGTAATTGCTAGGGTTGCGGGACTTGAATAAATTATGCGCGGTACCCGCAATCCCGCGCTGAAATTTAAGCCCTAAATATAAATATCTAATCTGTGAATGGGATAAGCATTAGGCAAATCTATGATGGTAATTGTAATTAAAAATTCATAAAGCAAATGTTGGGGACATGGGCAAAGCATTTCATCTGCTTTATAATCAAAGCAGGGCGGGGCCTTCTGAGTCACTCATGAATAATGCAGTGAGATGCTAAAGCTCCTTAATAGATGTTACCTTGTGATCTCTGGGGATGGTGCTGGGCTAGCAGCCTTCTGCTCCCAGCAGCGTCGGGTACGAGCCCCAGAGGAGCTCCAGGTTATCGGAACAATGGCTGGGTAGGGTGACTCCGTCTGGGAGGATGGAACAGTGAGCACGAGTGTACTGAAAAAATAAAAATAATGCAAAAACTAATGATTACGAAGGCACCGGAAGCTGAGGGGTGTGTGTGGGCATGGTCATGTCTTTTATCATAAATTTTTCCCCTCCAGAATGCAGGATGGAATGTTCCGGAATATGGCCGATATTGCAGAATTGATTGTTGTGGGAAAATAACTTAGTTTACACCTTCATCTTCTGCATCTGTAAATCACCAGGCCGTGTTTATAGGCCACATTTATGATACTGAGGTTGCTCTTTCTTCCTGTCAAGACCACCCCTTAGGATCTGGAAGTGAAGAGATAAGGTGGGAGGGTCTAGAAGAGAGCAGACGGACAACCCACCGCCTGATTGCTAAGGCTGTTAATCACCGAGTGGCCAGAACACTCTGCTCATACCCGACAGTTGTTGCTATGCAGGCTGCTGTCCTTCCCTCCCTCCCTCACGTCCAGGCCGCTGATGGATGACCTGTTGTGGCACATTCCCCAGAGCAGTAACCTTCTCCTACGGTTTCTGCTCATCGCTGCTGAACACTGTGTGATTAGTCACACTCCGGGCGCCCATCAGCAGTCAAACGACACATCTTAGCTAGGGCTCCGCACTTCACGATCGTTCGTCTACGAGCCACGTTCTGTATTTTAACGCCAGTCGGCAAAACATGTAGAGGATGCATAAAACGTAAAGATGCAGGTCATCCATTGCTGTGGTGTGCTAAATAATATCAAAGATAGGCAGAAGTGTGAGAACATTCCTTCACACTTATGGCAGTGCCCCTCCCTTAGTGTACATTTATTGTCCCTCTTCCTGTTGCTCTGCCCTCTTCCATCCATCCATGCATTCATCTTCTAACTGCTTATCCAGGTCAAGGTCACAGGGGACCTGGATCATATTCCAGGCATCACAGGGCACAAGGCTGGGGTACACTCTGGACAGCATATCAGTCTATCACAGGGTACGAGGCTGGGGTACACCTTGTATGGGATGCCAGTTCCACCTTTTCCTTCCGTTACTCTTGAATTGCTTCATTAGGTTAGGGAAAACTGATTAGATTCAAAAATCATTTGCTTTCTATTTAATTCAATTCACCTCAGCAGAGGTGCACATTTAATCAGTATAGCTCTCTTCAGCAGAATCTCTTAGACTTTATTAAAAATGTAAGTGTTTTACTGGTCAGGGAAATCTTTCACATAAATTCACTTCTCCTAGCGAAGGAAACCAAAACACCTCATGTACGCTCTTGAAAAGGAACAATTCAAACTTGTAGCTGCATTAAAAATGTTATTTTTTGCCAAGATCATTGGGGCCTAAAAACCCAGGCAACACATTTCAGTTATTCAAACATAAGTTGCAGCTCTTTAATGTTTTGCTACTTTATGCCAAGCAGGTATTGATTTCAACAATCCACCGGGTGGAATTAGGTGACACAACTCGTAGCCTAGGATTGGCTTTTTGCACATTTCAGCATGTTGGAAAGCTTCATTTAATATGGGTCACCTTTTGTATTAGGGCTATAAATGTGGAAATATTTGGATAGTGGCCAACCTTCTTAGTTGGCATGTCATCACAGCGAATAGCACTACTGCCTCACAACCCCAAGGCTAAGGTTTCAAATCTCACCTCTGGTCATTGTCTGTGGAGTTTGTGTTTCCTACTGCAGTCTAAAGACATGCAGGTAGGCTAGTTAGTGTCTCTGAATTTCCCATGGTGTGTTTCCTTCAATGGACTGGCACCCCGGCCAGCACATACCCTATGCTGCCTGGGATAGGCTCCAGCTCCACCTTGACAAGGATGAGTGTTTTGAAGATTGGTGGTTTTTGGTCAGTAAATGTCCAGGGAGAACCATGGTGTGATCAGCCTTCACAGATGCTCTTCCGTTGCATCCTCAGTATTAGGCAGGTAGGATTTCCTGTTAGCTCTCCAACTCGCTACACACCCCCACTGTCACCTGGGAAGGGTGCTGGAGATGGAGCATACCCTGGGATCCCCTTCTGAGATCCCAGAGCACCACCATTTGTCCTTAGCCAGTTAGCTCCCCATCTGCTGGAGACCCCCATGAATGTATGCGGCTTACAGGCCACCTACCAAGTCCTTCTCCCCAACCATCAGTGGCCATCCTAACCTTTTGTGTGAGTGGATAGGTAATTTTAGGACCTGCTTTTCCATTGCACTACATGTTCCAGTTGCTGCATTCCTGCCAAAGTCTTTCAGTGGGAAGTTAAATGAGGATTTTGCTTCCAGTCCATTTAAACCACAACTCCAGAGTGATTCAATGTGAACAGTCTGGCTTTTCCTTATCACACAGTAGGTGAACCCAGTGCCACATCGCATCTGTATCCTCTGAGTCCCCCAGAATCACCACCTGATAATGTGTGATTAAATGGTTTTCTCAAACACGCCTGGGCTTCAGCTTCAGGGACAGGGAAAATGATTGGATGAAGAGGAAATCTCATTATCAGCTCTGTAACCATGGCTGAAGTCGATGTCAGACTAAGGCTGGCCAAACAGCAGGGCCTCCCTGACTTTTGACTGGGCCTCTTGATGAATTTATCCACCTTGAAACATGTCCTTGATCTCCAAGGTTAAAAGCCTTATCTTTTCACTTTACATTGTATATGTATCCATGGAAATTTTGTTATATTTATATAAGTTATGACTGTATTATTGTTGTTTAATTAAGTTAATTAAATTAACTTAATTAAATTAAGTTGTTGTTTTCCTGCTTGGAAACCTTTTTCTTTGTAATGTTTTAAAGTTAGAGTAGTTCCTCCTTGATTGTCATTTTGACGGTAACACATTAAAAAAACTGTTCTTGATTGCTGTTTCAAATGCTGTAAATACAGCTACATGCTCATAAGCAACTAAAATTAAAACTAATTCAAGCTATGGAATATTTTGTAAATTACAATTATAATATGATGGTCCACACTGCAGTTAGTCATCTTCCTTTATTATTTTGATTCTGCTATAGACAGGTCATGTTTTCACCATTTTCATTCATTACTTACTGTCAGCAAACAGAAAGCAGAATAATTCTCAAAATAAATAATTATCAATATTTAATGGACATTAGAAAATTAAAGGAGAAAATGAGCATGATTTGAGAAATATTTGGAGGAAGTGTGAAAATAAAACCATAAGGCCCAGCAAAAGGAGGAACAAAGAGCTCACTCTCTCACACTAAACTGCTTTGATAATCAGCATAATTGAAAGCCTTTTGCTGTCAGAATGATTTTATTTAATCTTGTGGGGGGGGAGTGTCATTCCTTTGTTTTTAATCTCATTTTGCTCCATTTCTCTGGAGTCAGAGATATTCAAACAGAAAATGCGTGGTTGTCAGAAATAATTAGTTATTTTGTCAACATTAATTCTTGACACTTTTAATGTGAGTTTTGCGTGTATCTTTCGTACGCCACTCAGACACAAAATTTCTATCCTAAGAGCTAAAACGTGAGAGGATTTCAAAGATACGCTGCCTTCGGACGTGTGATTGTGTGTGTCCTTTGCCTATTGCCTAGTCCCCGGAGTGTGCACGGTGGTCTACTGCACATGCTCTTTATACCCTGAGGAGAACGAGGGGGTAATCAGGGAGGCACTGAAGCAGCACCCAGTGACCGCCTCACCGCCGCCCTACAGGTAACTCTCTGGCATGTACTGCATACAAATGCCACTGCTGGCAAATTTTTTTGCAGCCATTGTTGTCCTCAACTGTGGTTTTGCCATGACAGAATAAAAGGATTAGTTAATAGTAATATGAAGTGTTTAATGTGTATTAACTCCTCAAGTTCTTCTACAAACAGGTTGTAAATGTCAATAATGTGCCTGAGAATATTGTACTATATGAACAATATTCACTTTAAACTATGTGTTTCTCCAGCAGTCTGTGACAGTCACTGTGGAACTGAGGAAGCAACCTTCAGTGATCCAGATTTTTGGGCCCTCTTGAAACAGTTTAGACTGCCCTTTCAATGTGTCATTGCCTACCTAATAACAGTCATAAATACTGCAAATGTCTTTAGGTGAGATCTAGTTCAGTCTTCCGCGTGTGTACAATGTTGGTGTTGTATCATACCTGAAACGTGTCCTCACCTGCTTTTGCCATGTAAGACCTGAGAGTTATTTGTCTTATCTATCGTTATCATAATCATCAGGTTCATTGAGATACAATAAGACATATTTTATGCAATGAAGAGCTTCCTCCATGGTTAAGGTCCAGACTTTTTCATTATGGAATACCTCAGGATTGTTCTTTTCATGTTCATTGAGTTTGTAAGATCTTGTGTGTTTTCATGGTGCTCCCTGATGTCCAAGGCCAGGGGAATCAGCGGGTTCAGGTCCCCCTTAATGCGTCTGTGTGAACTCAAAAGGATCTATATGCTCTAGTATGGACTGCAGGGCCGTCTGGGTGTAGCCTGCCCTTCGTAGATTAGGCTCCAGATCATTCAGTTCGGATAAGTGGTTAGTAAGAAATAAAGGGTAGGCTCATTGAAACCATGGGGATGCTGAAATGTGAACAGACCAGACGTTACTTGGTTGCTAGGCGATGGGTATCAGAAGGACTGTGCAGTGACAAGCTTCTGTATCCGACAGATTGACTCCACCTGTGCTGCCAACAGCAAGTAGCTCAGAAGAGGAAAAAACAGCAGATGAAAAATTCTTTAAATTACATCCGTCCAAGCAGACTAACGGCTGCTTCGTGGCTGTGTTAGCCAGGGAGGTGAGAGTCGAAATGTAATCTGACACCGCTGTGTCTACCCTGATATGGAGATATGATCTCGGTACTGGTCCCCAAACCTAGATATTGGTGTGCCTTTTAGGTCATCAACACCATCGATCAGAAACTTTTGTTAGTTAAATCTCATAAGGAACATATGGATATGCAGCTACCAAAAATATGTGTGAGTATGGTTTGGGTGTAGAGGAGAAGGACGTGAAAGATGGTAAAAGCATGACACTTTGTTCCTGCAAACACTCCTGATAGAGTGATGGTTACATTATCGGGTGAGGTTGATTGTTCACTGATGACAAACAAGAACATATTCTGCAAACTCCCGGCACAACCTCTGGTTTCAACTACTGCACTTATACTGTCACCTCAAACACATACAAGCATTTCTTGAGAACACCATGAAGGACTGGATCCTGCACCATAGCAGTCAGTCACCTGCATTCATCTGATCACTGGCCCTGCAAACAGAGCACACAGCACTCTGAACTCTACATGCTACCCACCTGACTGTTTTGTGTCATGCTTACGGAGCTCACGTTTGCTTAAATAATTCCGATCTGTTTCTTCCATCTTCTCTTCATTCCCATGGATGCCTTTGTCTCTGATACACGTCCCTTTCTTATTCTCCAAGATGTCCACCGACAGATGCACCCAATTTTAACCCACTTTGTCATTCTGCCTTTGTGATTCAGAACTCCAGGCTGACGGCACAGCCTTCTCACACAAACAGCACAAAGGGAGGCCACTGGAATGTTTGAATAAGTCTGGGATCAGAATACTTTTTGACTGTATTAGAAGGATTGCTGTATTGTTAGCAGTGTAATTTTGTAAAGAAAGGGTCTAGGACTGCATTTGTTAGACTCAATATAATATATATAGCAAATAAGAGTCAGTGAAGCATGTCAGAGAGAGTTTGTAGAGATGTGCTATCTAAAATGGTCACTTCTGGCTCCTATTTAAACTGTCTTTGTGTTACAATGGTCCCTTAAAATGGTTTCTCAAACCTGTCACACAGTACGAAAAACCACGTGGAGTGAAAGTGTGATCGTAAGAGCACTCAAGGAAGATCTCAGCATCTCATCATCAAGCGACTTTCATGTGTTTCTCACCCCCCTCCCCCCCCCCCCCCCCCCCCACACTCTCTCCTCAATCCTTGCGCCGTACACCTTCACCCGTCCCCTGCTGCCTTTCACTCCTATGCCCC
>JAACJT020001399.1:0-15205 GCA_009936485.2 Gymnarchus niloticus | reverse complement strand
TGAATTGTAGTTTAAGATAAGTAGACAGCACTCAGTCTGCCTGAGACATTATTGCACGAGTCCTTATTGCACATGGACTAGAATTAAAGGTAGGAGAAAATTAATTGGCATTCAGTGCCCTGATGGCAACAGGGTGAAAACTGCTCTAAAAATCCATCTCTCAGCACTGGCATTTTAAAAGGAGTGACAGTAATATACTATATTAACATGTGACCTGTTAGTCACCATATTTGAAATTGGGGCGGAGGTTTGGCTTGAAAATTGGTAGGTAACTAAAACAATTGCAAACAACTGCTTTGAGTTATACATGTGTAAAAGTTGGTAGGGATATTTTCGGCTTTCCTGAAAGTTAGTCGGCATATGACCCTACTATACCTACGTGAATCTACACCCATGTTCTAAATGCACGTGGTTGTGTATCGGACGGCGAGAGTTATTAACAGCAAAACATTTTTCAGAAGCAACTTCTTTGTCAGCAAAAGGAGAAGAAAAAGCCCTGGAAACATTAATTAAAAAGCTACTTTTTTTCCCTAACACACTGAAAATAGATCTACAAATATAATCATGTCTCTGAGCTAAAGGACCATTCTTGTGTGAGAACTACTCCATTTGGGGCAGTAAACATAACTATGTCAGACTGAAAGTGGCCATGTGATAACACGTTTATAGAAGCATGATGGCAAATGGGTTTGTGTAAAAGAAACTATGAAATTTGGACATGGATGCGGGAGAACGACAGACACTGACACAGGTCATAGGTTGCGTATTACATTCAGATTAGGTTTTCAAGGGAGTCCATATTCATAAAAGGTAGGAATTTATACTTTCAAAAACTTGAAGGATAGTTAGATTCGGTTGGTGGATCGGTCACCTGACTCTCCTTCGTTACATTGACTTAGCGAACGGTTTTGTCCAAAGTGATGTGTTGGTGAGGCACACAAATCTCACGCATACAGATGGCAAGGAACCAGCTTAGATACAAGGGCTACTAGGCTGACCTTTCAGTGAATGACCAATAAGTGCAACATCGTTATGAGGACAAGAGCTAGACAAAACTGCAGAACCTAGTATTCAAATAACACCATAAAAATCTAGTAAGCAATATGCCTAAGTTAGAAATACTGCAGTGCCAAGTGAATTTGGGAGATGGTCACACCCCCCTCCTCCTCATACTTAGAATCATTAATCATGTTAAAGTTTAACCTAAATACTTATTGCTAAAATACATTCACTTATGTGCATTTTGCCAAAACCGAAGGAGAACTACATGTACGTGCTGCTCAACGTGTGATACAAAATTTAAATGTGGTAAAGTGGGTTTATTTTCAGGATAGGACGATGATCAGTTCTCACGTCTGGTTTTGAACCTGACACAGACTACACTGGGACAAGCTTCTGTATGCTGTGTAGCTGACAGCCATCTGGGAGAAAAGGGCAAGGCTTTGCTTGTTTAAACATGAAAACACCCAAACCAAAGGGCAGACCAGTACTATATGTTAAATCATCACTATGGCTGGCAGAACAGCAATTAATCTCACTTTAGACAACAATTGTTGCAAGTCCTCATTTACACTTAATATTCTTCCCTATAGTCTACCTCTTTTACAAAGTCAGGGATCCCTAGAGATTGCTTTGTAACAAACTGTTTATTTTCAGTTCACTTTATTTTGTTAAAGATACCTGAGAAGACCTTTTAATGATCTTTTTATAACAAATACAGGATAGAAATCCAAAAACAAGGGCCCATCACGTACCCTGTATGGGGATCTTTTAAACAGGCGCTGCTCTCACGTGATGCGATTATGGAATCTAGTTGAATGCATGGGCGCCTTTCATTAACATGCTATTATTTTCCTGTCTTAGCCTTAGAACTCTTATCTCAGGCACTAAAAAGGTGAGGCAAGCATAAAATGTGCTCGGCGTCTGCAACAGAGAGGTCATGCCAGGAGCTTCAGAGTGCCTATCAAACACAGGGCATCGTTTATGTTAGGAATATTAACTTTGCAATTCACTCAAAGTGTGGGCAAAGGGTGTGGAAAATAAAATGCCCAAGGTCACACAACCAGAGATTAGACATGTCATAACACAGGGGACAGAGGTTTCAAATCCACCTTTGGTATGATACATTCTAACTGGCAAAATCATCTTCTCACCATTTCACTGCTTAAATAACACATCAAAGGCATGCAGTATGCATTTTATGTTTGCCATTGCACAAGACCACTTTGTTACATTGTATAGGTAGCCCACACCTTACATTGGGTTCTCTTTTATTTTTAAAAACACCCAAAATATATCAGCTAACGTACTAAAAACAATATGATCAGAGACAGGATTTGGAATGTTACACCAGTTCCACACTGTGGGTGAATTTCACAGGCACACTTTAACCATTTTTTCCCCCAGAAGTATGAAGGTTGATGTAGCACCTCTTCTCTCCTCAGCCTGGGTGACTGACCAGCAGCCGAGCAAAGAGTCAGCACTGTTCACCATCAGATACAGGGATGAGATGCCCAAAGATATTTGCTTTCTTGCCTGTGTAACCTGATGTGATTCCACCAGCATACTGGACTCATCTGGAGTAAACTGTTACACTATCAATGTTTTAATGCCAGTCTATGAACACTGGACCCACAAAGACATCACCGTTAACCTGGTTCTGATTAATCTCTCCCTTGCAGTTGTAACCAGATCTTTGTGCGTGTGTGCGAAAATACAATGTATACATAAACACACACACACAACCAATGTCTTACTATAACTGGATTTAGCTCATAGCATCATCCCCTTTCTTACATTAATTGTTCCAGCTACACACTATCAAAGCAGGGAAGAGGTGTGGTTTGGAAAGGAGGTAATGGATCAGCAAGTTTAAGAGCTTGAATAAAGCAGCAACCTTTAAATTCATTTCTGCAAATAGAGAGCTCAAATGTCCCCTGCCCCTCCCTCGTCAGATCATACATACAGTATGCTGAGGATTTTAGACAGGTCATCTCTGACAATTACTGACCCAGAAAGAGAGGCTACCCTCTCATTCAAAGTGGACGTGCATACCAATTCACATTAGATAATTGTACCCACAAAAAAAAAGTATGTGATTAGTGAAATCCCTGAACTGTTTGACATGGTTTAACAATTAGGTGACATGTGTGACTACGCCACACTTTTAAAGCAAAACACATTAAATGGTTTACATACTTCTAGGATTGTAGGCTCAAATCCTGCCTCTGCTCTGTGGCTGTGTTCTTCCTGGGTCATGGTAAATGTACTCAGTCTGAGTGGGGTGTCTAGATTGCCCATACTTTACCCCAGCCTTGTGTACTTGTATATTGCTTGGGACCCCCCCGTGACCCTGACCAGAATAAGCAGTTGATGGGTGGATAGGTTTTTTTTATACCCTGTACTTTGGCTGTTCTGAAAATAAAGCTGAGATCAGTAGGATTATTCAGATTGATGAGTTACTAGACACCACATACACAGAAAAGTTGAACAAGCTACATAGCATATAATGGAGGAATGACATTATAAACATGGGGAAGCCCAAGAACTTGGCCTTCAAAACTGTGAGGTGGTACCCCCCTCCCCCTTTGATGGCAGGAAAAGCACAAGATCTCAGGCAGCATCAAACATCAAAACAAGCCAAAGTTCAACCAGTAAACTTCTGTGGCCTATTTGCTAACACTTAATGACCTGCCATTTCCCAACATCTGTCAATGGAAGTTTGATAATTCTTCACATCATATTTGACATTTTATGACCATATACAAACTTTATCATCTAGATGGTTTCCATGTTACCATGGGTACTGCCCATCTATAGAGACTAATGCTATTAGTGATTTATTTTTCCTCATACAAAACTGATAGAGCATTGAAACAGAATTTTAAAAAATCCGACACATATCTGAAACCCAAACATGCAATAAACCAATGGCATGTGTTACCTTTAGAAAGTCAGACACAAGCCTAAATTTTTTTATTCCGTATTCCAAATGAATGCTACATACAAAACGAGAACATGAGCCTAACATATACCATGAGCTACAAAGGCAGTTTCATCTGTAACCATCATGGAACTTGAACCATTAGCATTCCAAGGGTTAATGGGTTGTCATAACACCAAACTAGCAAGCTGCCAGTGTTCATTACATTACAGCACACATCAGTGTTGCCTCATAGTGGGTAGTGGTGAAATTGCAGGTCTACAGAAGTAACTGCTGTACCACAAAAGCAAGCAAACTCCATTTTAGGAGGGGAAAAAAAATCTCTACTGATTTAGTCATTTTAGAAGGGTTTCAGTTACAGTATACAAACATAAAACAATCATGAACTACTTCTAAGTGTAATTATTTAATAAATACATTTTTACACAAAAACCCACTTTCAAAACACAAAAGGCACTTAAGGTAACTGAATATTAACCTATTAAAAGTGTTTGCTACCCATCAAAAGTAATTTGCAAAAGAGTCACGTTTACGCTTATGCTTGGTTGAAGTAATTGTAAAAAGAGCAAGTTCTTTTTAGCGGCTTAGCTAGAACATGGCAAGGCAATGGAAATGAGCAGTGCTCACAATCAGCCTGAGGTTACATCAGTGGTTCTTAATCCTGATCCTTGGTCTCCTTGTCGGTGAAGGTTTTCGTTTCAACCAATTCCTGCTTTTTTCCAAATTTCCATCATTCTACATTTACTGTGTCAATCAGCATTTTCTCAGCAGGGATCATCTATTAAATTTTCTTTTTTCATTGGTAAGACATTGTGATGTTGCTTCTTAAGGTTTATCACTTTTACTTCACTTTTTGTTGCTAATTATCAAAAAAGTGGTAACATACATTAGGTCATTAAGCCCTAATGAGCAGCAATGACAACGTGCATTTCGACTTTTTTTGATGATTAGCAACAAGAGGAGAAATCAGAAGCAACATCACAATGTCTTATCCATCAAAAGCAGGAACTGATTGGAAAGAAAACCTGTACCTACAGGGGGGCCCCAGGACCAGGATTGAGAACCACTGGGTTACACTAAAGAGCTGTTTCAGTGGGGGGAGTTAAGTTGCCTACAAGATTTTCTACTCTTACTAACTTTTGGGATTAGCAAAGCTCTTTACAAAATCCCACCACGTTCAGTAACCAGTTACTTCATTAACTAGGCACTTGCAGAGAGGAGATGATCACAATACTTTTTATACTAAGGATAATGTATCAAGGTGCAATGCTGAGCACCTGAAAATGCCAGCATCTTCATGAACTGTGTATGCTTACCTAGGTACCAAACGAACCATCCAATGTCCAACTTACACTATTTACCAACATTTTTATAATCTTGTAAAAAATTGTAAAATGCAGGTTAGACTATTAAAAGCAGAAAAGAAGAACATTAAATACAAAATCCCTGATCCAGTGATCACTACAAAATCTCTAAACCCTGTCAGCACTGTTTGAATTACTAGCACTCATTCTATATACAAGAACACAAGTTAAATCTAAACTTTTATAGGTTCATGATTTAACAGGAGTTCAGAAAATTCCATACCATACAAATTATTGGGAAAGACTTTTGAATCCTCTATATGCTAAACTTTGAAAAGGGAACCAGTTAATGTATGTCAGTCTCAGACAGCCAGGGTAACGTGTCAGCCTTATCTCCACAGTAAATAGGGGTTTCCAAAATGAGAGCGAGTGGCATGCGGGCATAACCTGTAGGAAAAAGTGTGATTGGACAGTAGGAAGGGCTTTCGCTCTCAGTAACACACACACACACACACACACAGAGTGGAGCCAGTGGAAGGAGACTAGCAACTGGGTAACAAAGTCAGGGACTAGGAGCTGACTCTCCACCTCCGGAGATCTATTTGGATGTTGCTTTCGAGTTGCCAGGGGAAAAAGCCAGGAAGGATATTCAAATATCCAAAACAGAGGCTAATATTCAGATAATGAACATGAACAGTCTTTTGGTGTAGTTGATCCAGAATCAGCCACCACTACTAGGGGGATACTGTTTCCAAAGATGGACTACTGCGTAGCTGCTGTGTTGAAGTTGAATATTCTTGAATATTCTGCTTGAGGTTAATTCTCGCTTGCAAATCTTGTAGGTTAAAATAAAAATAAAACAGCAAAAAAACATTTAAATGGATATGTCTGCAAAGTCTTGTCTTGTGAACCCTTTCTGCAAAAAGAAAAAAAACTGCACGTCAGTGAACACATAAAACCAGGACAGAAAGACCAAAGGTCATTGAAGGAATGTGGTTTCACTCCCCACCATCAATAATAAACCAGAGCCTGAATGTGTTGTCCCATGTGTTGTTTATTCATGCCAGAACAGGCCTATCTAGTCAAAGGCTACTTCCCTGCAAGTTTGGACTTAAAACAGCAGAGCAGGGTGGCCTTCCATGTAGTTTTATAAATATAGCATATAAATGGGGCAGCGACAAATCTAGAGCTTTCTTATAGATGTGGGGAAAAAAAAAAAAAAAAAAACTGGGGGCGGGGGGTTTGGGTATAAAGACATGGAGTTTGATGGCTTTTGTAGAAAAGAGGGTGACTAAGGGCATGCTGAACTTGAGGACCGTGGGAACGAGATGAGAAGCATGAGGAGTATTCCTGCCTCATGTACACCTTGCGCATGCATACATGCATGTGCGTGCAAGGTCTATATAACAGACTGCTTGTGCAAACACATGCGCGTGTGTGTGTGTGTGTGTTTTCACATAGTTTGTATTTCAAACTCAGGGGAAAAACAGCCTTTGGCAAAGGCGGGTCAGACAAAGAAAGCACAAATTGACACACGCAAATGTGAAATGTAGAGGCACACATGTCAAGAGCGACAACAATAGCCGTGAATAACAGAACAGCTGGTTTTCACAATCTTCTCAGAAGGGAACAATGTTTAAAAAATAAAATTAAGAATTGTTTAATAAAAAGTGCAAATTACGGGTTTTTTGGCAATACTGAAGATTGTAAGTTTTTCAGAATCATGCAAAAATTCAATAAATGGTGTTGCTATTTATAGGACAGAAAAAAATGTAATGTACGGAAGAAATGGTAATACGATCAGAAAATCATTAGAACAGCAAAGTGGAAAAAATGTTCAAACTGATTTTTATTATGAGAGAAAAAGATAAGAGTTTAAACCAATTAGAGTCGGATGATTGGGCTGCGAAGGAAGTCTAAGATATAAACTGTCATGTAATTTAAATGGTCTTTGATAACCTTTCACTAGTGATGGAACAAAAGACGCTTCAAAACCCACAGTGGGTGGGGTATTCTGGAATATTCTGAACTAGCCATTCAGTGCCTACATAGTTCATGATACTCCCACCAACTATGGTCCTTGAAGCCTTATTTGTGTCATCACTACCTTTCACACATGCTAAGAATACTTTGAAAGAAAAGGCACAGTTAATACTGAGAGGATTAAATGTGCTGAGTAACGTATGCCTATCCATGGATTAATAATTTATTGATAATCTGGCATCATATTACACACTGAACATACTGCAACAACTACAACATGATCTCCATACCAACAAGCAGTGACCAAATTAAGACTAAGGAACAATGATAGCGTGTCACAGCATGGACCAACATGCAATAAGAAAAAGCACTTGATGGTAGGACCCTGCATGCTGCAGGACAGAATTTAGCTGGTAGATACATTGGGTGCTATGCAGCTCAGAAACTTAACTAACCTTTCAATGAATTATGATTATGTTGTTCTACATGTGTTTTCCATTAACCAATTATTCAGATGAGTTGGGGTGACCAGGCTGCAGGGCTTAAGAAATCCCTGAGCACAGGTATGCACCAGAAGGCAATGCAGCCACCAACTGCATGACTTTGGAGTAAGAGAAGAAATCCCTGCAATCCTTGAAAGAACCCATGCAACGAACTGGCCAACCATGCTCCAGTTTGCACAGAAAGATCATGTAATAATATGCTTTAAGAGCAACAAATGAATGCAGGAAAATTGATTCCAGAAACAAATGGAATTCAAAACATGTGCAGGCATTCATTTGTTAAGATATAAAGACAGCTTCCTCAAAGCAGTCCCTCCCCGCAGGTGGATGAAGAGATTCTCCATGGAGGTGAACAATGAGTGAGGGAGGGAGAGAGGGGAGAGATGTAGCAAAGAAATACAATAAGGGACAGTTGGAACTGGTGAGAGAAGCAGATGAAAAAGGAGATGATTCATTCCCATTGAGAATAAGCTTAATCACTGACTCCTAAAGAGAAAACATCAGGTCAAATTTACCCCAGGCAAATGAAATTCAAGATCAGGCATCTTCTAGCCAACCAAGAAATGAATTCACTAATACTGATTCACTTTAAAAAAATACTATGATTTAATTACTGGCAATTCAAATGCATCTAATACAAGGTGTTTTACTGTGAACTGTAGTCTGAAGGTAACAACCAGGCCTTTACCCCACAGTCTGCCCTGTCCCAAAGACCTGGGCCTTTACCCCACAGTCTACTCTATTCCAAAAGCCAGGCCCCTCACCTGCTTGTAGTCCTTGTGCAGTTTCTTGTACTGGAACATGTTACTAAGCACGGTGGCAGCTGCTTTGGCGGCCTTGAGCTTCCCAGGACTGAGGGGGACACAGAGACACCATTACCTTCACATTAACCAGATATACTGCCAAGGAGACTCCACCCCCTAACCATTATGGCTGGTTTTCAAGGCTTTTGCATTGCACTTTGTAAGCAGGTCTGTGGTCTTAATTGCCAGGAGCTTGCCATGCTGTGAAACGTGGTGGCTACTTTACCAGAGGTTCTGTGAAATCTGACTCATTTCCAGCCTGTCAGGTAGCCAACTGCTTCTTCATAATTTAGTTCCATACCCTCTGTGACAAAGGCACTTTTGGGCTCTTCCGTCTCAAAATGAAAGTGCCAGTACACTCGCAGCACACCAGTTAACTGAGGGCATGTCTTGAGTATGAGCGCGTGTGGTCCCTCACCTAGCCGATCTGCAGTCCCCGACAGAGCTCTCTGTCACACCCACTGCCCACTTGAGTACGAGTATGACCTTTGTCTCATAGGTGCTAGGTAAAGGTTGCTGAAAAGCACTCTTTCCCATGACATTTGAAGACTTTTATTGGTTACTTCAGATGGGAATTCTGAGGGCTTCACTTTCATCTTTAATTTAAAATACTGTATATTTTAATCGCCAAGTATCAATGGGAGCTACTCCAGATGTACACTAAAGCTTCTGTGACCCACAGTACAAGAGCTCAAATCAAATGTCAAACAAAATGGATCATCATCAGCAGGCTGGGGATTTCCACGTCTAATAGCGTAGCAGCTGTCCTTCTTCTAGTTCTCCACTTCACTATTGCTTTCTAAGTACTGAAAGAAGCAAGGAGTTATGTTTACCAATAAAAGCTGCCCCACATCAGCAAATCTGCTCTTCTCATGTTTCATTGATCCTTTTGTTAACACCTCCGTCAGGATTTACAACACAAGACCGTCAAACTCCCCAAACTGAACGCATACCTGCTGTCGCTCGGGTTCTTGATCCCAATCAGCTTCTGCAGCCCGTTGAGATCGGTGATGTCTCGAGCGGCCGAGGTACTTCCCACAACTAAATTGTTCAAGGTGCCACAGATGTTGACCACCACATCACTGGAAGGTTCCTTTTGGTGAGAATCATTGGGCAGTCTGCCGACCAGGGTGGGCACCACCTTGGTGGCTGAAAAAGGAGACCCAGAAAGAGATGTTTATCCTAATACCCGCTGCACTCTTCTAATTTAGTTATTTAAAGTCTACCCTAGTCCTATAGATTCATAACAGCCATTTAATGGCAAAAGGAATTTAATTAATATGGATCAAAAGTTATTAAAGCTGTAAGATTTAATTCACCTTGGAGACCTAATAAACTCAAAGCTTAAAGTATACACTGATCATGAGTCCAGTGCCACTGACGAACAGATGGACAGTTACCCATGTCACTTTTATTCTTAGTGTGGCGAGACAGGTTCCTGAGAAAGCCAGTGAGGGAACGCAGCTCCAGGTCGCTGTGGGTACGCAGAAGGTCCAGCAGCACCGGAAGCATTCGCTCCTGTTCCAGGGCTACGCGGCTCAGAACAGAGGCCCACTGTGGGATAATAAGGAAGAGAGCTTTCAATCGGGACAACGAGTATCAGTTCACATTAAGAGAAAGGAATCAACCTCCTGTGAGCTATTCAGCAGATGAACAGACCAATGAAATATTACAAGGTATTATTCATAAATAACCTCAATGTTGTTAAAGCTGATTGGCTCTAGCTAGCTGAACCACAGAAGAGACAGCGGTCACTAATGATTGCCATTGAAAAGTGATTCTGCTATCACAGCATAGCTAACTGATTAGCCGGTATGAGAGGGGTCTGCTGAAAAGCTTGGACCCAGTCTGGCCTGACGCAAGAGTGAAAGGTGACTGGAGGACAGAGCTTTCAGGAAGGCACCACTGAAACAGTGACATTTCCATTGAATGAGAAGGCACAATGCATGTGAGCCTTCTGTCTGAGGAATTAAAATACAGCATAAGAACAAAGCTGACAGACTTCACTCTAATGTGAACAATCCTATCCAAGGTACTGTAACAGCAGTACAATTTCTCATTTTCTTGCCGTATTGAATCCAGTTCTCCCTCTTATTGGCCATACATCTTTAACCTACACATCCCCCACTCCATTTCTACATAACAGCCAAGCCTTAACCTTTTGCCAATGATTCTGCAATCATAATAGACTATCATTAAGTGCTCCCAGAAACACTGGATGTCGAATGTGTGCCACACTCCACTCCGTGTTTTCATTCTCTCCTCTGCTTAACTGCCTGCGTTGTGAGTGGGAGGCAGCAATCTTCTCCAGAACCTACTGGATTTAGCAGGGTCACAGATGAGTACTGCCTCGGAATCTAAAGCTTCTCTTATTCTGTCAGTACTAGCTACTGATCCATCACTGTATGCCATCCACTCCCCCTGCTGCCATATTTACTATCAATGCTTGAAATAGGTCTGATTCCATTTACAGTAAAAATGAAAAAGCAGGATCAATAGGCAACATAATATGCAGATTTAAATGTCTGTCCTGACACCATCTGCACACACACATGGCCACTTCATTTGGATGGAAGTGAAGACTCCCCAGTCTCCACCATGTGTAGGCAGAACTCACCCTTTTGTCCCCTGCGGTGATGTTCTGCAGGGCTCCAGCAGCTGCCTCACGTGTGATGCTGTTGACCTCACAACGCTGTAGGACACGGTTATACAGCCCCACCACTTGGGGATGCCAGAGCCACTCCTGCCCTTTGGGTTCCCTCGTCACTTCCGCAAAAGTGGACAGATCTTGGTTCTGTCTCTGTAGCGAGGAAGAAACTGATTAACAAGAAGTTTCACACATACTTGTTCTCAGCCCTCAACAGTTTTTTTTCCCCCCCACAGTCAGCAAAATTTCAAATATTTCTCAGAATTCTCGGCATGTTTATAATGCCATATTTAAAATTCACTAAACATTTCTGAGAGACTGGATTTGATTATGGGTATGATTTTTATTGCTGCCACCCACATCTTTTGCCTTCTTGCTCTCTGGAGTGAAGCAACCAATTGGGTCATTCTTCTGGCTGCCCAGCGCCCGTGAGGGTCCCTCTAGACGCATGACAGCCCAGGGGGGCATTTCGCTGTACAGCTGATAGGACAAGTTCCTCAGCACACACACACTGTTCTCCACACCCTGGAAGAGAAACACCATGGGCCTGAGAGATCAATACAGTGTTAAACCGTTGGTTAGTATATGGCTTAGCATGTCCAATTCAGCCTTTAAAGGCACATTCCATAAAAGAGCTATCCTATCCCAAGCCACCACAGAGGTAGTCACCATCAGACCTGAGATACCAGCGCAGTAAGAAAAGAAAACTACCTACAGTACTCTTCAATGTCTGCCACAATGCAACTTCTAAAGCAGCTACCTCACCTTGTCCTCCATCTTGCCGTCTTGGATAGACCTCTGGATGTAGCCCACCAAGGAATCCACCAGACTACGCGTCTCCCGCATCTGCTGCCTCGTCTTCTCGTTCACAGAGCTCAGGTTCCTGAGAAAGGAGGTGCCGAGATAAACAAGGTAAAAGAGGCGAGCCTAGGCTGACAGTTTAGATAGGGTGGTCAAAAGAAGACAAACTGCATGGAAGCCCTGTGCCATGTGTTCTTGTACCTGAGGCAGCCGGTGGTGTTGTAGAAAATGTCCACCTCAGACGGGTTTTGCTGAATCACTTCAGACTCCCCACCACTGGACAGAGGGACCAGGATCTTCTCTGTCAACTCAGACAGCGTGTCTCTTGCCAGCTTCTCCTTAAGGTTGTCCTTAGAAGACAGGTTCCACAAGATCCCTGTGAAGAAAAAGGAAGCAGCCTTCAGGACAGTGAAATGACCTTCAATGACAGAAGGCTGCATGCACTAGCCTGCCAGTCAGTGAGCTCATCCCAACAGTTGCATGCCCTGTCCTATGCACTGTCACTATCTAATACTGTCATGCTCCTAGGTTAGGCCATGCTGTATATCTACAAAGGTGGTTGTGTGATAGATCCACAATACAAGAAACTATCCAACAATAACTAAACTCACTAGACCTCACCTGGAGACAAAATTTATACAGGGGAAAAAGAACATCCGACTCGACAGAGGCACACATGAATCATGTTTATGCAGAAGTAGTGAATACAGAGAGACTTTAGGGTCAAAATTCCTCTCTGGGAGTTACTCATACATCACTCAGAGTCTCTGTGAGCCACCCTGAATAAAATAACCCAGTCCACATCCACTGAAAATGACTTCACAGAGAATAAGTTCAAATGAACACCAATTTCACAGAGTTAGTCAGAAGCAGATCGTCTCAAGCAGAAGTGCCCTGGAGATAAACTGAGATTGTGCATCCTAGCATCCTGGCTCAATGACAACCCAAGAATTTCAAGGACTGTTTAACATCAACGTGGGGGGGGGGGGGGGGGGGGTGGGAAGACAAGAACTTTGAGCTCAGACTGGCAAAGAGGCGTGTCCTGTCTCAGAGGCTGAGAGGTCTGCGAACACTCAGGAGATGGGGTACTGCATAAAAGCAGGATTCAGGGAAGAGATGTTGACAAGGGAGCAGGTATTTCTGCAGCATTCAAGGCAAGCCTGGGACAGGAGATCTCATACCTGTGACATTCTTACGAAGCTCGTCGTCAGGCTCCTTGAGCGTCTGCACCAGCTGGGGGATGCCCCCCACGTCAATGAGTGCCGCCTTGTTCTCCATGTTCTCGTAGATGATGTTGCGCATGGCACCCGTGGCGTAGCGCTGCACCTCCTCATTGTCGCTGTTGAAAAGGTTCACCAGGGCCGGAATGCCCTTCAGCTGCCGTACCTACCAAGGGGCACCACCAATAGGGTGAATCTCTTTTAAAAAAAAAAAAAAATAAATAATAAGCTTGTTTGGTCCAGTAGGCATGACCCAATTTCATTAGGACAGAAAAAGCTGAGCATCTGAACAGCTTCTGCTCTACTCTGTGACGCACTAAAGCAACTTAAGAATTATCTCCATGCAGTCATTATATCCTGGATCCCCACCTGAGACTTTAGATTTCAAAGAAATTTGCATTTTTTTGCGAACAGCAAAAACAAAGCTAATTCAGTTATTTAAATCCATTTATGTTGCTACTACACATAGAAAGTGTATTACAGTACTAAATAAAAAAGTAACAGAGAGGACGAAGGCTCTTTACCTGGTTTTTGGAATCGGTGTTATGGTAACACTCATGCTGGATGTAAGCGGCCCCCAGCACCTGCATTTCAGGGTCTTGCATGGTTAGGTAGTTGACAGCTGTGTTCATATCCAGGTTATTGATACTGTGGGTAGAGGAGACGCGGTTCAACGCCAGACTGACACACAGAGGTGCACCTCCACACGATGCTCTGCACGTTTGTAGATCTATATCCCAATCCATGCTCTATAGTGATGCAGGCTGAGCGTCTCTATCACACTTAGACTTGTCCCGTTTCTGTAGTCCTGCACTGGAGTTCCCATTAAGGGATTTTACGAGGCTGGCTCCTCTACTAAAAACTTAAATATCTAACAAGGAAAAAAACCTGTCATTATGTGGCCAAGAACACCCACAGCCAATATCTACTTGTTCCAGGTAAGAAAACCTACTTATTTATAGGGAAAACAAGCAGCTGTCTCTGGGATGGTAAGCACCTGTGGAAACATCCCCTGTAAAGGCAGTCACCTGCTCATTGGTAGGTGACAAAAGGAGACACATTGACATTATCTCCATAAAGGAGATTCAGGAGCATAGCCCGAGAGTTTGCTCCTCACCCACTGAGGCTGCCCATGCTGCCGGTCATGTCCCTCCAGTTGTCAAAGACGTCCATGCCCTTGCCCACACTGTGCATGCTTTTGATGGAGAGGGCACGGGGCAGAGACGCCTGGCGCTGCTGCTGCTGCTGCATGAGGACCACGCTGCCCTGAGAGCTGCCCATCATCTGGCCCATGGCCATGCGGCCCGACGTGGACATCTGGTGCGGCAGCGTTCCGCCCCCCAACATGGAGCCCACGCTAAAGCGGTTGCCGCGGTTGTTGATGCGGTTGATGGTGCGGAAGGCCGGGCCCTTGAATGAGTGCTGCTGCATGATTTCCACACCCCCGCCGCCACCAGACATGGCTGCCTGCGCCAGCGTGCCACTGAGGGAGCGCCGCATCGTGTGGGGTGCGGAGCTGGAGGTCTGCCGCACCTGGGTAGAGTAGACGGCCGACTGGTAGGGGGCAGCCTCGCGCTCAGACAGCAGGCTGCCTTCACTGTCATCCTGGGCCACCCAGTTGGCCATGGGAATGGGCTGTGGCGACATGTTGTACAGGCGCATGGACTGCAGAGACATGGTCTCAGGGTCGGCCCGGTGCAGGGTCCGGGTTACCACCTGCTGACGGTTGATGCTCTGATAGCCCCCTCTGGGCAGCTCCTCGTGGTACAGCCCAGCCCCTACACCTCCTCCCATGCTGGGCTTCGGTTTTGGACTAAAATCCACGGCGGAGCGCGAGGAATAGCCAGATGAGTACTGGGACATACGAGGAGCCTGTTGGGGGGGGGGGGGGGGGCCCCCCCCATTAAAATGTGGGGGGGGGCGGGGACCCCAATTAACCCAAATGTTTTATCCCCTGTTGGTGGGGGTTGTTTATTTCTGCTCACGGGCCAAAAAAAAAAA
>JAACJT020001398.1:0-15217 GCA_009936485.2 Gymnarchus niloticus | reverse complement strand
TTAACAAATACATGGAATGACTGGGGTGCTCCTAATGAGAGATTTAGGAATCAAAGCTGTGTTCTTCTAGCCATCCAGTCAGATATCAGTAACATTTTTGAAAGCAGAACAAATTCTTGTTAATTTTGGCTGCATTACTGTTTATTAGTATGCAGTTTAATGGCCAGTTATGTTTTTTTTTTTTTCCAAGCCAATGCACACTTTCTTCCCAGATAAATGGCCTTAAATGGCTTCTTTGTGTGCCTAAGACTTTTGCACAATACTGTAGTTGCTGTAATCTACCACGCCTAATACTAATCGGATATTATTACTAATATGTCTTCCTTTAAGAAATCCAGACTGCTCTTCACCAATGATCTGAGCTAAACCTGTTTTGAGTCTTTCGGCGAATATTAATGCAAACAATTTGGCATCATTATTTAATAAACTCATAGGTATCCAATTTTCTATACAAAGATTATCCTTACTTGGTTTTGGGATTAAAATAATTATACCCTGTCTTAAAGAGACTGGTAATTCTCCTTTATCTACAGATTCTCTAAATACCGCAAGTAAAAAGGGACTAATATTCATATTAAATGTTCTATAAAATTTGCTTATAAGACCATCATAACCACATAAACGGTTATCCTTCGGCTTTCCAATGCAATTGCTTCCTCAATTTTAATGTCTTTGTCACAAAACAACTTAAAGTCCTGATCAAACCTTTTTGCTACCATTGAGACATTATCTACAAAGCCATCTATATCTGATTGTGTTGAAACAGAGGTGTACGAAGTTTGATAAAACTGGGCAACATAATGTGATATTTCTTTGCCATATTCACAGAAATCTTAATTCGTATTTGGCAATCTGATTTTCTGCCATAAAAAACTGAATTTGAATTGTGCATTTAAAATCGAATTTTGAAGCATGCCAGACACATTCATATTACAGAATTCGAAATCGACTTGATCTAATTCATATTCAAAGCTTACTTACAGATTCAAAAATAAACATTTCAGAATCAAATTGAAGTGGCATAGATATTATTCCAGAGCAATGGTTTATCTAAAGACTGGTATTGAAAAAGGCATGATTTTATTGCATTATTTATTCTTTGGTGTTTTGTACAATGCTTTTTCAAATAGCATTTAAAGTATTCAGGTATCCTCCATTTGTTTCACTCACACGACAAAGTGAATGTGCCCTTTAAAGTATTGAGTCCTCAAAGTGATTCTGCTTTGTCTTGCATTGGCCCACTTTCCTCCATGGTCACTGCCCCTCACACCTCCATTCAGAGCATCGGTCGACCAGCCACTATTTCATCTCGTCAATCAGTCCACTGTCACCTCAGTCAGTGGCGTAAACAGATCCCTTCCCACAATTAAAGTAAAAATCCCTCAGGGTAAATGCAGTGGCAGGAAGCTGCAGCCAACCCTTGAGGAGGGAATACCTTTGATCACCTCGACAACGTGGACAGAAGAGAGACATAAAACATTTAGCTCCACTTGAGGTTACTATGACCTAAGTGATAAAATATGACTAGCTGGGAGGCAGGTGGGCAGGCAGAAGGGAGAGTAGTCCATTCAAGCTTTTTTTTTTTCCTTCACTTTCTGTCTGTGAGTGTGGGTGTCTGGGAGCGTGCCGTACACATGCTGCTAATTCACAATTAGAATAACGCTCCTACAAGTCCAGAGCCTGTGCAGTGTGGCCCGTCCGTGTATCTGTACACAAGTGCAGCAAACGTGAACAATCAAGGCAACCGATGTATATTTCTAACACGCTTACAATATTCGAAACGTGTATCTTATATACACTGTATGAACAAAAGTATTGAGACACCAGCTAATGGGGGGGTTCACATACTTTTGGACTTGGGTAATTAAGCCATACTTATTGCTGAGACAGATGTATAATTAAACACACAGCCATGCAATCTCCAGCAACAAACACTGGTGACATAATGGGTCATACTGAAGAGATTAGTAACTTTCAACCTGCCATCATAAGATGCCACCTTCCCAACAAGTCAGTATCAGATTTCTGCCTTGGTTAACTGCAAGTGAAGTGATTGTGATGTGGAAACTTCTATAAACAACAAGAGTCCAGTTGTGATGTCATAGGCCACACAAACAGAAAGGGACCCGATGACCCAATGTCAATACCCAACCTCACTGATGCTGTTATGGCTGAATGGCAGCAAATCCCACCAACGATATTCAAACATCTAGAATAAAGCCTTTCCCAAAGAGTGGAGGCAAAGGAGAACCAACTTCTTATTCATACCCTTGGGTTTGGAATGAGATATTGCACAGGCAGGTGGCCCAATACTTCTGTCTATATAGTGTAAACAGTAGGGATGTGCCAATACGATATTCAGTATCGATATCAGTCCAAAAACACTGAACCAGAAATCGGAAAAGGGGAAACAGAAAGACTACCGAATCGGGATCAGTATCCAGTGATATTTTAAAGTTGTGCCATCGGTATCAGAGATGAGAAAGTGGTACGAAACCATGCCTAATATAGAATTTGTATCTTAACCCTTTCACGCATGAATTATAACTGGCCGAGGCAACAATTTTTTTTTCTTTTTTATTCTTCTTTGAGGATTACAAAAAATATTCTTAGGTGATTTTACCCCAGTTGTACTTAAAAAGTTGCATGTATTGTACTGCATGTATATAAGTATTTCATTACAAGGAGCACAGATCAAATTACTAATAAGCCTGACAGTGAATCACAATTGAATCATTTGCTCTATTTGGGGGCAATGTCCCCTAAAGTGAATTCGATCCAACTTTTCACTTAAAAACGATCCATATATTAGATAATGAGATTTAAATAGCTGTACATTGTAGAAAGCATCAAACATGAAAGGGTTAAAATCCATCCTCCATCTTCCAACCACATACTCTGTGATCCTGGAAGTGACTGCAAGAAGCACAAGACATGAAGGAAGGTCCTCCCAAGATGGGATGCCAGTCTATCACATGGCACACACTCACCCCCTCACAGTCACGTATTAAGGACAATTAAGAGATGCCAATTAGGCTAACTACAAATTTTTCAACTGCAGGAGGAAACCATGACAAGCTGAGGAAACACATTTTATAACAGGCCTGAAATACAACAACAAGCAAAATGTCTAAGTATTTATAGGTCACAAATGATAACAGGCATAGTTGTACACAACAAACTGAGTTTACCGAGGGTGACTTCATACACACATTTTAATTGTCCGGTTATTCTCCTCCATATGTTATCCTCGGCAAATTTAAAATGAAAAAGACCGACTGACATCTGTGAAGTGTTAGCCTTTAAGTAAGCATGCACAGTAACCATCTGGTCGTAAAAGAGGCTGACCGAAATAAGTGTGTGTAGTGGGAATTTCTAATATATACAGTGTTACACAGTGAAAAGCAGCATACACACACATACAAAGTATATAAAACACTCCATATGAAAATCTGTCTGTCTTCTATATCCACGTATACAGTCGAAGGTCACAATGAACCTAGAGTCTACCTCAGGAAGTACAGCGCATGGGACAGGGGACCCTCTGGATACCAGTCCAGTGAAGGGCACACAGTCACACACAAAGTCACATACAAAGGGCAATTTAAGGACACTGGTCCCCCTGACCTTGTATTTTTGGAATGTGGTAGGGGTCTGGAATACCCAGGGAAAATCCATGCAAACACAGAGGCATCATGCAAAGTCCACTCACACAGGGGGTATCGAAGCCACAATTTTCAAGGTGCAAAATCATAGTGGCACTCACTGCACAATTTTTGAATATGCACATTAATGTAAAGTAAGTGTGTAAATATAAATAGAAGAAAATATGCAGCAGTTTGGTAAATAATTTCTAATAAGTAAGCACCCGAAGAGAAAGCAGGTCTGACAGGCTAAATATCCACTGTAGTTGTGAATGGTCAATACTTGCTGACTAAGCATCTAATAAAAATGTTAGCAGCAGCTGAGACTCATGCAAAGTGTGCAGAAATAGCTGGCATCAGCCCTTCTGTAGGGCCCTGCATGAAACCCCATTTGGCATGCACATTCCCAAGTCAAGTCCAGATCCCAGTGCCGTGCCCCTTCCTGCCAGGGGGGCGGCGCCATTCGTTAATGCTGAGTGAGAAAGGTACATACCTGGTGAGCTCCTCCTTGATTTTCATGGGTTCCTGGGGGTAAAACTTGACCCTGAAGCACATGGTGTACGGAGGCTGAGCTGCAGCAGGAGGAGAGACGAGGCAAGGTGAGGGGAGGGCAGGACATTGCTGCAATCAGCAGGGCGGTTAACAATCTGCCAGCAATCAAATGCAAACTATTTTCTACAGTAGGTCTTTGACACCTACTCGATGAAACTGTGCGGCGTCTGTTAAAAGATCTGTTTTAACATATCATTAGTCTTGTAGTAGCAAATTCTCATGAAAAATTTCCATACCTCTTCCTTTTAGCTGCATTTAGTCTTCATAGTAAAGACTTGTTGGGTTAATGTTTAATGACGTAATCTAAGAATGGTTTTATGTGTATCAGGAGTGGAGAACACTTCATAGTGGGTTTCAGAGACACTGGCAAAATGGTTGATGCTGCCTTCAACTGTTTCAGCCAGCAGGCAGCAGATGAAGTTTGGCGGCTTGTTTAACAATTTTCCTGTCATGCAAATTAGAAAATGAGCCTTGTTTGTCATAGCAGATAACAATAGAAAAATATAGTTTACTCAAGAGTCCATGGGGGCCCTATATGAAAAAAACTGACAGCAGGAGCCAATGAAGACTGAAGAAACACTATTGAAACTCAAAGAACTGTTAGTGAAAGATGAAAGCTACAGGGAGGAAGGACCTGGGCTCTAATTTATTAAAGTTTGCCTGGATCCACCGTGAAAACACACACATGCCAAAGAAACAGGAATCAGTAACGAAAGATAGTTGAGTCATTCTCAGAGTAACTACATGCTGATTAAGAGGTTTTGTTTCTCCCAGGAAGCGTTTCTCTTAGATAAGCAGTCAAGATGCTATACCTAGGAGTATTTCACACTAAGCATCTAGATTCATTTCACCTTTTAAGGAAACCTTTATGTATGGCCGGTTGACCTTGTTTTTTTTTTTTTTTTTTTAACCTTTTGTCACGACAGACATCCTACTTATTTTTGCAGAAGTTGCAAAACATCTCTTTCTTTATCCATCGGAACCTTGTCTAATATTAACTTGCTTGCTGATTCTCAATATACAACAAGCCAACTGGGGATGTACTCCGTTAGCTTATGATGCAAAATTTATGTTGATCTCCAATGTGCTGCCGCTTGCTGTATTGTTTAAGTAATAAATAGTAACTTATTTATTTTCTTCTTCTCTCTATGTGCTTCTTCCATCCTCTTTAGCTGCTGGTCACAAAACACTTTATTGTACAATGATCACGTTTTTTGTTTTGCATCCTCCTCGCAGGCATTTTACAGTTTTGTTTTTTCACTCTCTGTAAGGTCGCTTTTTTTGGCCCAGTTTAATAGCAATAACAATTTGTTTAAAAATTTCTGGACAGGGAAATATCCACGGTTTCCTGTTTTTCTCAAAACAGGAAGCACTCAAACAATTTACTGAGCATGTTCTATATTTATTCAAACAATCCATTCTTAATTTGAGATTCATCTGGATTGTAAATGAAGAGAAAATTCAAGTAAAATACGTACTTGCCTAATATTTTTGCCCACAGTGTAGGTTAAAGTTCCTATTCTCTTCTCCTTTTTTAAACACACTGCGAACACATTGTTTCTTGCACTGTCAGAACAGGTTACCATAAAACACCACCCCAATTCTAACTCCTACCCAAGCCCAATAACACCTATAGAACCCCCTTTCTCTCCTCCTTTCATTTCCATTTCCTTTTCGCTACTGAAAACCACTCCAGGAAAATATTTTTTAATAATTTACACAGAAACAGAATTAAATTGCAAACTTGAAGCATTTTTTATAATTTGAGAGTAAATCTAGTAAATTTGGATCATGGGCCAGGTCAGGGGGTCAGTGCCCAGGGACCACAGACTGCCAGGGGCCTTGCAAAGCCTCAGGCTATGCAAACTGCCAAAGGAAGCTGAACACCAGAGAGGGCATCCAAAGATGTGTGCCCTTGGGCCACGATGGACCACGATCCAGCTCTGGTCATGGGTCCATTTATATTGAATCCTCTGAAACATTCCAACAAAAGGTGCCCTAATGTGCCATTATTCCCTCCTTTGTTGAAACACACTATGCATTCATAAGGGCCTTCAACTCACCTTTCACTTCCTGCAATAGCCAATCATAATGGACTGACCAGCAACAGGATCATTCACAAGCATGAAGCATAGTGGAGTCTAATTACCCAGCAAGCATCAGGCATAGCAGCATATAGGTTAGCCACATATATTCATGTTAGCTTTCTCTGCCTTCAAGTGAATGGATATGAGGGCCACAATAGCCTCTGCGAACCAATCAGGCACAGGCAGGCAGTAGCCAAGGCGCTTACCTTTCATTTGCTTGATGATGCTCTTGTTGGGCTCCAGCCAGTGCTGAAGGGAGAAAAGAACAGGGCATTTCATGAACTTTCCAAGACATTTGCAGCTCAGCAGTTTAGGGATCCATGCCCATATTTGGAAGGTTGTGGGTTCAAATCCCATGGTTGACAGAGTAATCCTGTCACCTTTGGACCTATGATAAAGACCCTTAACCCCAATTATTCCAGAGATGCTTTCAGAACCCAAGCTTTCCTCACTTGTATGTCACTTTGGAGAAAAACATCTGTTAAATAAGTAAAATGCAAAGCTGAGACTGGTGGAATCCTTATACATAAATCAACTGTAGACTTCCACTGATTTTGTGTTCCTAAGTAGAAATGAAACACGTTCCTGCAATCAGGTCCACAGCTTCTGAACCAGGAGTTATGATGCAGTGCAGGTGTAGGGTTTGGACACATTTCGGCCTTTTGTTACCAGCCCTGCAAACAAGTGCTACCAGACTTGTATCTTCTAGAATGGTCCTCCTATATCGACGTCCTCATACACGTAAAAGGCAGACGGAAAAGTGATCCTAAGTTTGAAGTTTCTGCTTGTTTATTGGGTTATTTTTCCAACTTTAGAATGACATTCTGGCTGTACTCTGGACTCACGTCATCATGAACTACAAAGCTAGTAAAGTCAAAAGGAATTCAAATGCTGAGAAAGACATTATGACACGCTGAAAGATGTAATAATGGAAGATAATTAATATGTGAATTAGCCACTGTGCTACAAAATATTAGTATTGAAGTCTAAGGAGTAAAGATATACTGTGGCAAAAAGGAACACATTGATTATCAGATGAATTGTGTTTTGAGGTCACTAACTCTTTTACTGCCTTTCTTAGTGTTGTGTATAATTCAAATATCTTTATCTAAGTCCCAAATTAGACAGCAAAGAATACCTTCCAGAGTGTCTCCATCATCTCTAACTGCCTGTCTAGTTGCTTAAGAAAAACTCTTGGAAAACCTTGCAACGTTGAATTGAGATACATATTGAGCTTTGAGGCAGACCATCAAAAGTGTAGTAATAAAGGACTATCCAGAGTACACTGTTACAAACATCAGCACAGGCAGTCATGTGACCATAGTGAACATTTCCTGTGTTGGATACTCCATGGCTGTCCCATATGGGACACATTCAGTTACTTCAAGTTAAAACATCAATACCACCTGCACCTTGAGAGGCCACTTGCCAAGCATCCATGATTGGAAGATTTTCCTCCACTGTGTGGAACCTTGCAATGGCTAGTTACCATTAAGTTTCTAAGGTGGACCAGGAGGTAGAACTGTCAGAGAACTGGAAGGAGTATGACATTGTCCTGTGGCCAGCGTGTTCAAATCTGAATAAACTAAAAGGCATGACCACCCACAAATGGGACAGATGGCCAGGGTCACTGGTGAAGCAAATAAGACTTTCATTTTCTAATGTCCTCATAATGGAGGGAATTGGGGTGCAATACTGCAGTGTTTCATCATAATTACAATATGGAGGTAGAAACAGTGGGCTTGTTGTGGGTCTGAGAGTGTGGGGGCAGGGGGTACTGGATTGTCACCAGAATCTCAATATAGGGATAGGAATACATAGGGATAAAGCAATTCAGCACTGCTTAAGGTGCTTCAATGACGATGCATGTGTTTGTGTCGTGTAGCAGTCTGCTATCCTGTATCTGTCTCGTCATGCATCTGAGTGTAGGTAAAAACAGTTGGACTGTTGGTCGTTTAAGTGTGTGTGAGTGCTTGTATGAAAGTGCAAAGGCATCTGTATCTGCCAGTGTGTGTATGACCATGTTTATGTGTGGGGCAATGTCCTTGAGACATTTGTTCAATGAAGGGAATAAAGAACATAGAAGCATCTCAAATTCCTGTGGCAGTGACGGATAGGGAAATCAGCCTATCACAAGCCCTGGGAGGCAGGACGCAAGCAGGCACATGGCTACACCCAAAACAGCAAGCCCCACAGATGGATGAAAGGCATACAGTGTGGACCAGCATCGCCCTTCTTTGGCTGGATTGGTGTTTGATATTTGACACCATAACTCTGGATCTTCCTGTTGCCACTTATCTTGAAGAGAGGATTACTATGCTGGCCAAAGAACGTCACCTAATGCTGGCCCAACACAATGACCGATGCTAGCCCATTGCTGGTCGACAGTATGCTTTGCACCGTGGATACCATGCATGCTGGACATGATATGGCATGAGACGTCAGCACAGCGGCTTGTAGTGGGCGTTTCCATGCCAACAGCCCGTATAAAATTTTCTATAAAATTTCTACTCACCCTCTGCTTTTGCAGGTCCACATAGCGGATGCCAAAATAATCTTTCTCCAAGAGGCTGTAGTGGTTGCATACATGGTCCAGCAGGAACTGGCCCTTGGTATCTCTCTGTTGACACATAAATGCATGATCCATGATGATTTCAGGTGGGTTCACACCACATACCCAGGCAGTTAATGCATACCCCGTCTTCCTTCCCAGACTGAGTATACATTGGCAGTCCCCCTTCCATACGTAAAAATACACTCTTCCATGCCCAAAGTCCATAGTGACACAGCCCCAGACACACCCTTCCTCAAGTACTTCAATGTTCTCACAACGGACATGCGACAGCCCACGGATTCTACCAGGGTGCCCCCTTCTGCGAAACCTTCACAAAAGCATCGTAATAGGAAGACTGTTTTAAACACTCTCAGAGAAGCACCAAGAAAACGACAGACAATATGCTATTGTTAATAAGATAGTATGACCTTGTCAGATTACAAAAAAAAAGTTAAATCAAAAATCCATATTACAAAAGTGGTTTAACTATTAATATTGAAGTTAATTACATAGGAAATTCAGAAGTCCGTAATTCACATAACTATGTGGACATATATATTATATATTATCTATTTGGAGTGGCAGATGAGGACATGTACATAGAGCAGCTGGAGTCTGAAAGTCAACTGTGCGGATGCTTTCCTAAGCATTAAAAAGGCCCTGACAGGTGGAGCGTGTGACAGGTCAGCATCTCGGAGGACTCACGGCCTGTGTTATCACTCAGCACAGCACAGTGACTCACTCCGAGAGGCTGCAGTCAATGGAGCAAGAAGACCAGCCTCATTAAAACTGCGTTCCGGGATATGCATTGCTCTCACTTTTCGCTGGTCACCATAGCAATCAGCATTGTTAAATCCCAAATAACACACACACACACACGTTTGTATTTCTAACCTTGTGGAGACCTTCCGTTCATTTCTATTGGCCTAACCCTAATCCGAATTTTAACCATAAGTAACCCGACAAAATACAACACTTTTGACTCTTGTGATTTTTTGATTGCATTATTAAATAATTATAAGAGTTTTGCCTAATCGGGATTTTATTACCTCCTGAGGACATTTTGTCCTCACAATGTAATATAAACATGGTACACACACACACACACGTACACACGCATACACTCGGTGAGTAATTCAGAGACACCGGTTAGCCTAACCATAAAACTTTGTACAGCGGGAGGAAAACAGAGTCACCCAGAGGAAAACCGTGCAACACACGGAGAACATGCAGGCCATTGCGTGGGTAGGATTCTAATGCCCTATCCTGAAGGTGTGAGGCAGTAGTAATACCGGCTGAGCCTGTAGTATTAAGGTCAACTGCCTTACAAGAGTCTGTAACACACAATTAAATAATTCGGACACATATCAACGTACCCTACCCAGTCCAATGACACCAAGTGATATGGAAGGCATATTCCAACTCATTGTTTAATATGGAAGTTTGCACAATAACAATGGCACAGTGACACAAGGGGTATGGATTGTTGTTTCATGCTAACTTGTAGGCATGTGTTTTGTTCATTTCGTCAAAACTTTGTCGAGGACCCAAAAGCAGTTGTAACATCATCTCCCTGAACATCCACCATACATGTCCCAGTACAGAGTCACAGCAGGTCTGCAGTCAATCCCAGAAAGCACATGACACAAGAGAGGGGACACCCTGGCCGTGATGCCAGTCCATTGTTCATAATCACAAGGTAAGGGCAATTTAGAGACACCAATTTGCATAAACACATGCTTTCAGACAGCCGGAGAAACCCACACCCCCAACGGAAACCCAGAGTGCATCTCATCTCGCTAACCATTACTAAGACAACTAACAGAACCTGTAGAAAATCACTAAAAACACAGACAATGCATGTAATAGCTGTGGGTGTACAATGACATCCTAGAAATTTACTAAGGAATGTATATATGACAGTCAAATAAAATTACATAGCCCAATGCAGAGAATGCATTATTCCTCCTCACTGGGTGGAGTCTGTCTTTGTTATGCAATTTCAACATTTTTCATGTGTGCCCCAAAGGCATTCTGTCTCAAAACAAGCTTCCTCTCAACCTGATGTGACAATAAATTGCCACTAATGGAAGGACGTTACCACAGAGTCGGAACACAGGGTGTCATCATTAATTGTGTTTTATCGATCAGCACGTTCCAGCTGGCAATGGATGAGTTTATCCCAGAAGCCTGCTCTCAGGTCATTTCACAAGATTGCAGCACTCAAGATTTGTCATCTGTGTGAGTAGCGCCATGCCAACAACAGTGACACGCATGACTGAACGCATGGGCCGGTAGGGCTAAAGCCAATGAAAACAACACGCGTGATTGGATGTAAGGACCCATAGGGCTAGAGCCAATGAGAGCAACACGCGTGACTGGACGCAAGGGCCGTTAGGCCTACAGCCAACAAGAGAGACAGGTGCGATTGGACACAAGGGCCCATAAGACAAGAGCCAAAAGAAGCGAGTCATGTGATTGGACACAAGAGCCCATAGGGCTAGAGCCAAAATGAGTGACATGCTTGATTGGCGCATAGGGCGTTAGGGCTAAAGTCAACAAAAGTGACACATGTGATTGGATGTATGGTCCAGTAGGGCTAGACTGAAAGAAAGAAACACGCGTGATTGGACTCCTGAAGCCAGCAGGGCAGGAGAATGGAGCAAGGTCTTCCTCCTGACGCATACCCAGTACTCCTTTTTGCAGTTGCTGTTTTTTGCGGTGTGACCTGGTGGTCAAATCAAGCTTAGCTAAAGTTTCACGTATGTATTCTAACAGATCATGGTAAAGGATGAAAATGTATTGCTGATTACATTTATGTTTTTTGTGGCACTGTGGCACTACCAAGCTTATTCCAAAACAGGTCACAGTGTTATTTAAAATTCTCCTTTACAGTTCTACATGACTTATATTAATATAGCACCTTTCATAAATATATCTCCCCAAAGCGCTTAAAGAATCGAACAACAGTGGCACTTACAGACATACCACAGTTTAGGGTACTCGTAGTGCAAAATAATGTGTGATGGGACGGACACAGACCACCAGAGGTGGGGTTGCAGCTCCTCAAGGGAGCTGGGTTCATTAGATCTTGGAAGATGATTGTTCCCCTTGGCAGGCAGAGATTCCCCTCATCGATGCCAGTGTCCAGCTTGCCCCAATGGATTATCCTGCGTGGGCCCAAAGTTGTCTACCTCCTCTCTGGCTTGCTTCAGCCCCTTTGCCCTGAAGTGGCTGATTCCTGACTGGCTCCAGCTATGGTTCTTGTATTCCACACAGGTTATGTGGAATGTGAGCCCCAATTAAGGGGAGCCATGGGCTCTGGCACTGAGGATTGGACAATCAGGGAGTGGGGTACCCCCTGATCTCCACAAATGAATAAAGTCACAAAACAATGGAGGAAATGGAGAGGAAATGTACACAAAAAGGTGTACTGCCCTATTTCCTGTCTCATTCAGTCCAAATAATATTTCCTTTCACCCTACTTACTTCCTAGTTGAGGTCTTTCCTCCCAGTCTCAAAGCAAACATAAGTAAGTGTGCTCTCTGTTTACCAGTCACATACCAAACTTCCTCTCTCTGCTTGAACTCTTCATAGTTTCATATCTGGGCTCTACTGTAGTGGCTCCGTTTCCTATTATGGAGATTCACCAATCTGCAGTCCTTCTCATTCCTGCCCCCATTCTAATGGCCCTGTCAATAGACATCAGTGCTTTTACCCATCAAATCAGAAATCTTCAGCTAGCTTGGATCTCACATGTTCTGCACCATGATGCTTTGATCCATTACTCCCAGAGAGGTCCGTATCAGTCTTACTATCATTGTTAAACAGATGAAACTCAGCTCTCCCTTTCATTAATTGTTTTCAGACACATACGTCCAATCTACTATTTGCCAATATCTACTCCTGGATGATGTCAACCTCAATCAATCAACAAAGTAGATTTGTTATAAGCACTTGTTGAAAACTCCCTCAACCACAATGTCAGCCTCTTGTGGCACAGGGCACCACAAGCAACTTATAAAAGTAAATATTACTGTAACCCTTGGTAGCAGCATACAATGGGAATGACACCATGTCATATTCAGAATGTCCCAGATCCCAGCCAAGTCACCAGTACCAACCCAAGTATGATATCACTTTGTTTCAACTTTAACCCAGTACTTGTGGAGCTTGCCCTCTCACTTCAGATGACGCTTCAGCTGAGAAACACTGGAGGTTCAGTCTCTCCTAGTCACATGATAGGATTGCTTTAGTTTACTGTATACTCTCTTCAAACACATCATGTCCCATACTATGAAAGCAGCCTTGCGCTAAAGCTACTGACTCTGTTTATGTTAAAATTACATTTCATTATGAGTGTTTACATTGACACTAATGTTCTTTGTCTGAAAACTGTCAGTTATATTAAATATAAACATATGATTCAGTTATGAGTTAATCTCTCATTTACAAAAACATCAGCATATGACATTGTCACCTTGCCCCTCCAGAGGCGGGGATTTCAATACTGCTCTGTATTGGATACATTTTTGAAAGATGGATGGATGGATAGAAATTAAATAAGCATTGAAAAAGAAAATGAAACCACAAGGGGATTAGCAGTGAAGGCCACCAGCTGGATCAAGCATTTCAGAAAGCTAACACGAACATCGGCCACCCCCTTCTCCAGATGCCTGGGCGACTGTCTTTCTCCAAACTGGACCACACCCCCCACCCACAGTTGATAGTACTTAGCCTGGGACTGTACTGCTGGTTTTCAGTTGGTATGTTACAGCCTTTAGACTAGTAAAGGAGGCTGGTTACCTCCTGATCTGATGCAACTCACAACAGTGAAACACAATGTAGTACGAAAACCTGTGATGATGGCTCCTCCAACACTTGTCTAAAACCTGCAATTCTGGGTTCCCCTTGTCAACCACGGTGTCAGCCAGGGGTGCGGTAAGACTGCTAATAAATTATGGTGTGAAAGCGAACAAATAACAGAAAATTACAGTCTGGTAGCAGAGCTGCATTATCCATGTAATACTCAATTAGCAACATTTCTCTGTGATTTCTATTCATGCAATAAAGTGCTCATTAATATTGTATTCTGTAGAAGAAGGAAAAAGGAGCACCCAAAGTTAGTCTGCTTAATGAACCAATTGACCATAGGACCACAGAGGACTGTCAGTGATTGGTCAAAAAACAAAAGGGAAACTATTTTGATATTTCGGGTTGAAAGTCTGTTAAGCTGGAAGTTATGAAATGATGCATTTTAGAACCTATGCCAATTTTGCAAATGCATGCAGGTAGCTTGTAAAATCACACACATAGCATTTCCTGCTCGTCAAATTTTGCTCCCTTTATCTACATATATTTTATAGGTGATACAACTGCAAATGTCACAGTTTTATTATCAGATCACTGCTGGGAAAAACTGCTGACAGGAGTTTGCTGTTGTGGAATTGCAAAGCTGGCTTACTGTTTGTTTCGGCATTTGACTAATTAGCAAATTTACAACATCCTGTAACGTCAGACAGGAGACAGGAGCTATCCTAGAGCTTTCTCATCACATCTCTGATTGAATGCGGGGGAAAACGCACAAACACTGCTGTTGTAAAAGAAGTTTTGCAGATTCTATATTTTCGACTACTTCCAAGGAGTCTGTTTGGTTTGTCGTAAAGGAGATTCTAAAAATTGGTCATTTTCTGGCACAAAACATACTGACTTTGCTCTCTGAATTAAGGAACCCAAATGCACTGTGTATTTTTGTAATGTTTTTATAAAACGAAATGCTCTGTGCTGGGGGAAATGTCACTGCCACAAAAAACGGTAATGTTACAAAACTGACTTAATGACATCTGAATGAGAGAAAGCAGTCCCCCGCTGAGAATTACACAAACACCAACACACAGCTCACTCCCAATGTAACCCCCATAAAAACTCACCTTGCAAAATGCAGAACACATCAACCCCCCCCAGATGCTCACCCATGCAAACTTGCTGATTCAAACACAGATTACTGGTCTCTGACCGGCCCAGGCATAACTTTTCTCTTGAAAATAATTTATTCCTCTGCCTGGTCATTTCAATCATCTCATCTCTCTTGATCCTGAACTAAATGTGTTTTATGATTTAGAAAATATGGTGGGGTAGGCAGGACAGAGGTGACCTGACCCAAAGTGGATTCCATATCACTTTAACATCTTTTTCCAAATTTGTGCTTTGGGAATGCACACATTTCAGGAAGTATTGATTGGGCTTAAATTAAATAGCGGTTCGGATATCTGCACTACAGAATCTACAGGATGTCTGTGACGATTATACAGTGTCCCCTGTCTACACAGTCCCAGGATCTACAGGATCTCTGTGACGGTTATACAGTGTCCCCTGTCTAC
>JAACJT020001396.1:0-15224 GCA_009936485.2 Gymnarchus niloticus | reverse complement strand
CCCACTCAACCTCACCAACCCACACCCCCCCCCCCCCCCCCCCCCATCCCCAGGCGGCAATCCGTCACACGCTTAACAGGCCCCCCAAGAGATTGGTGGGTTTATGTAGACTGACACCCAAAAAGTAGGTTAGCATGGCCACCATAGCTATCACCACCACTTCAGACTGAACCAGATTTGATTCTTGGAGCTGGAGGGCATGACTTGAGGGGGCATCCATGGACTGATGGACAGGAAATGCAATCAGTGTGACTCAAGTGCGGGGAGGGTGTTGGACCTTTAGATACATCACTGTGCTGTGGATTGGGGATGCCTCTTTTCATATAAGTCTTTAACAGGTAATAGCACTCGCTGCTGGGGTACACAAATGTTCCGCCGTCAAAGCGGATCTGGCATGTCCGATCTCACCGCCAGTTTTGAGGAGGACATTTAGAGGTTAATGAATTCTGAGAGCCTGATTTTTGCTAAGCGAATGACTCAATTCCACCTTGGCTTTTGCTTCTAATAAATCTCTATGCGTCCCTCTAAAAGTCCCAGTTTAATTTGGGGTGCTGATTCATGCACATGGTAAACTGGCTTTTCTTTCGTCGGTAATTAATTAATGATTACATGACGGTGTTCATGTATTATTACTTCTGACTGGATGGACTGTCCCCTGGGTGCCTGGATGTCACCTGGACCAGCAGAGTGGGTCATCTGCCCCATTGTTTAAGGAACTGGGCTCTTACTGGAGCTACTTGGCTGGGGTATTGTTAGGCCCCTGCTGAGTCACCTGGCTTGAACCCTGGTGCACCAGGGGAAATGACAATAGAACATAAAAACCAAGAAGTCAATTCAATTTCATTTATATATAGCACCTTTAACAAAGAGCATTGTCACAAAGAGCATTGTCACCATGGATCTGATGTCATCAGATAAGCTGCAAATTGTGTTTTTCCGGCCTGGTTATGTTTGCACACTGTTTGAAACAAAATCTCTCATTAGTGTGGTTGGATGGTCCCTAACAGGTTGGGGAAGAGCACCCCATCTCCAATTAAAGGGGATGTGATGAGAGGGCCAGCTGCTCTCTGGGGGAGGGGCCTGACCTTTCACATTATCGGTATCCTGCTGAATACTTCATCTTGTTAAGGTTTGAATGGCCAGCGGGTGGTTGCCATTAGCATTGCTCCGCTCCGTCCCCTCTTGAGTGTCTTGACAGACCCCACCCAAAACTGTTTGGTGTATCCCATAGAGATGGTGCAAGTTGGTTAGCTGGACAGCTTGTATGACTCATTGGCTCAGTAAAAATGAGTGATGCTCTTATTGGCTTAGTGGAAATGAACAATGCTCTCATTCGCTCAGTGGAAACGATGGACGCTCTTATCGGCTCAGCGGAAATGAGCAATGCTCTCATTGGCTTAGTGGAGATGAGCGATGCTCTCATTGGCTTGGTGGAAATGAGTGACGCTCTCATTGGCTCAATGCAGTAGGCCACTTGCGTACAGACGATAGCCTGTTAGTAGGAATTGCATGGAGCACGGTGATAAAGTGAGCCAGGAATGGCAGGAAACTGTGCAGCAGTGTTAGTGTATCTGGCCTATGTGGGGGAGGGGCCTTGTCAAGGCACCCAGCCAATTAGTGTACCTGGGAAGTCCTCCATCTGTTGGTGTTGCGTGGGGCTTTCCGTCAGCCCGGATTGACTTTCCCTCGCCTCCCGGGGGAGTGTGTATGTGGGGGTGGTGATGTACCTGTTTTGTCGTGGGGAGGCACCGAGCCGTCTGACCCCCTACTGCGTGAGGAGCCCAACGAGTGTTGGGAAACGCTCTTTAGGACAGGGTGGGGGAGAGGGAGGTTTCAAAGTGCCTCTGGTGTACTCGTGCTCGCGGAGGAGTAGAAAAGCCCCCCATTGTACTGAGCGGGGGGTCTGTCATGCTATCGGATCTCCCCAGAGCCTGCACTGATGTCAGTCTTCTCTGGAGGTAAGGATGATGGGCGGAGCCAGGCTGGCCAGGTGTGTGCGTGTGTGCACATTTTAAGGGGGTACAGATGGCAATTCATATAGAGATGTACAAAGGGAGGCGTATTCACAGAAATGCAGCTTGCTAGCCACAGCAGTCTGATTATTGTTGTGCCACAGTGGTGAGCCGCTATCCCACAGCCCTCCCTGTTTGTTCAATCTGCCGATCTCGTCACAGCTTTCCTGATGCTTGAACTCATTTCTTATCCACTGAGTCCACTTCTAGCCCAGTTATAACTGATGTTGAAGGGCTGGAATTCTATTTTATTTGCTGTTGGGAGTGAGAGTGGCATTCTGGGATTGATGGAGGTCCATGAACCTCAATCATTGCTCTCTTAGGGAGTTAAGGAGCCTATTGTCAATAACCCCATAGACAAACGTGACCCTGGCATTCTTGGTAGTGGCTTTGGAAGCCATCGACACCCCGCTTTACATGTGTGTTTGTGTGGGTGTGTCCATATGTATTTGTGTGGTTATTTGAGTGTGTCTTTTGTGTGATAGTGTCTGTGATGTTGTGTGCACAGACAGGTGTGTGTGTGTGTGTGTGTGTGTGTGTGTGTGTGTGTGTGTGTGTTTGCTTAATGTGACTGTGTAATTAGGCATACAGGAATTTGGGTGACTTTCAGAGAAAGACTGCGAATGTGCGTGCAGGTGTGTGTGCATTCTAGCATTGCTATGACTTCCCTCCCAGCCCCCACCCACTCAGTCTGCCGTGTGGATGAACACAGCGGGTAGAAAGGGGGTCAATTCCTCAGCTGACATGCCCCTTCCCTCGGGTTCCACCCCCATATCTCTATCACCTCGTCAGTGTTAAAAGAGGCCGGTATAAATGGAAGGGAAAATTAATTTCTGTTGCCGATGGCCTCTGGCGTGATGGTGGGAGAAACCACAGAACACAGAGTCAGAGAGAGAGTCGGGGATGAGATAAAGCGCTTCCTGTTGTTGGGGAACACAAGTCACACAGAACTGATGTCCACAATCTTAATCCCGTCATTAAATTAGCTGGAGGTGTTCTGATCTTCTTAGCTTTCCAAACATTTTCACATGTATCTTGAGGAACTACTCTCAACAAGTGTCTTGCGCTCACTTGCTTATGACAGTTAAATGATGCAAAATGACAATGCTTACCATTTTTGGCTAGCCATCTCAATTGTGTGTGCATTTTCTGATGTTTTGGTAGTGATTTGCACCTTATTGATTTAAAAAGAATCTCCATGCAGTTTATGGTCATGGGGGTATAGGAGTCTCTCCTGGGCTGCAGGGGTACCCCCTGGAAGGGGTGACTCATGCATGCATGTTTCAGTTTTCAGGAGGGAAATTTGCCTTAATGCATGTTGTTGGACAGTGAGCGTAAAGCGGAGTTTAACACAGAAGGAATGTGCAAACTTCATACACACAAGACGACGGTGGAATTCGAACCCCCTACACTGGAGGCTGACAAGTGCACCGCCATGTTAACTGGAATCTATTTACTTAACTGCATTCGTTGCTTCATTTGGGTTTTTATTTTTAACTTGGTGTAAGTGAAATTTACTATGAAAGTGAGATTACATTCATATGGACCACTGCTACAAAGAGACAGGGGACTGGGTGACAGAAGCCTTAGATTTGCAGGATGGGTGGTTCTCTGAAGATTGGCAGGAGCCCATGAACTGGAAGGATCTCATTGCCATGATGAGACTCTGCTCAGCATTGTGTTATTTGGAGAAGGCGGAAATGTGGCTGTCTTTGGCCGATGTCATTTTATGAGGAACCACGCCCTCTTACAGAACGCCGAGAGTCAGGTGATATGGAGTTGCAGGTGGGCAAAGACTAAATGCCCTGTTTATGTCGGGCAGTGGGACAAACCATGGTCGACTCTGGGCTGCAACCAGGAGGCTCTGTGCAGTCGGCATTTCATAACTACACCACTCTGGAAATGGCAGTGTGAGTTCTGCATGTTCTTTACCTCCAGAGTTCCCCCATGACCTAGAAAGAGCAGTAACACTCAAAATTTAGCCATGAGAACCAGTAGGGGAGTAGAATTTCCCCAAAGAACACTTTAAGGGTCAGTAAGTTTTGAAAATTAAGGCAGAAATGGGTATTTCTGCTGCTCATGTCAAGCGGTTTTTGAAATGGTCTCTGACATCATTGCCCCCAATCCTTCCAGGTCAGCAGAAGGCGCTGAGAAGCGACTGGCTGTTTCAGAGCTGCCTGCAATTGTGTTTTTTAAATAACTTTTCAAATGATGAAGTATTGACCAGAAAAGCTCTCGGTTCATTAAGTGACACAGCGTGTTTCCACTGACGGTCTGTAGGGACCGCCCGACACCATGGATGGAGCGAAAGCGATCATGCGTGTGGGACAAGGTAGAAATGGCATTATGTGTGCTCGGCGGGCCAGTAAATTCCGGCTCAGGAGCGATTTTCCCACCGTTTATCAAGCGCAATACTGTTTGGCAAGAGCAGAGATTTCGATTTTGATGTCGTGTCTCGACTCAAATGAACATGTGAATGTGTGAAAACCTTCTGGTATCTCGTTACTGAGCTTTGGGGGTGATTGTGCACGTATGTGGATGCTCGTGTGCGTGCTCAACAGATGGGGTGGGGGCCACAACCCGAAAAGGAAGGGTTTGTGCTCATGTGCCTACTCATCAGCATTCCCAGGGGGCACACTTTATTTTACACTGATCTGCTTGTCTTTGATGAAGATGAGCTCTGGGATACCATGACAGAGGGATAGAGATTCCACAGGAGAACATCGCCCCCGTTTTCCACTTCAGCGGGAAACGACGGGCCCTGTCTGCAAGCTCCTGGTCACGACGCTGTCCTTGCGCTCACCTGCACTGCTGAGTAAAGGCTGTCAGAGGAGTGCGGTAACCGGTGTCACCTCATCTTGGTTGCCGTGGCGTCTAGCCACGTGATGGTGGTGTACGGAATCTCTCGCCAATGTGTTTTCACCAAAACAGTGATTTGTTTTCCAGCAAAATAATTCAAGTGATAGCGTGAGATAAACACCAAGGATTGAAAGGCAGCTGAAACACAAAATATGTACAAGTTTTACCCCTTTTATACCCTATAGGACCTTCCCCAACAAGATCTTGTCCAGCTCCGTTCCCAAACGCTATTTCGGCCAGTTCTTTATCACCATGGTGGTGTCAAATATAACCCCCATGACCTCAGTGACCTCCCTCATAAATATAATCCACTCCTAGTTTCTAAATCCAGTCATCATCCCAGGACATTGGAGCATCTTTAGTACTCTTCCTTGCACTGGCTTTCCGGTTTCCTGTCTGTCCTCATCCTCGGCTGTTTCGCCCTTTCACCCCCTGCCTGTGAGCCGCTTCCATGGGTTGAGTTAGGCTTGGAAATGAGTGTTGGGTAATATAATTAGGTGGAATTTCGCAGGGTGGATTTCAGTGTGAAGGCCCTCACATTTCAAAGCATTGTGCCTTACTGATCGCAGCAGCATTTAACATTTTTTCAGGTGCTTTCTCCTTTTCTGTCCTGCTTTGCTGTTCCTTAAATATTTCAGTTTTTTTCTTTTTTTTTCTTTTAAGCCGGAGCATTGGTTCAGAAAGTCTGTTTCTCTTGCTCTGACTCAACCTGTCAATCGGGATCTGTTGCCTAGCAAAACTGGTGCCTTGGCCTCGCGATTGGCTGTTCTGGGCCTAAGAAATGAGTTACGTAATGGTGCCTCCATTATGCCTTTAATTATGTGTAAATAAACTACTTACAGGGCAGGGGACACCCTGCTAGCAATCCAAGTAACCTTGCACTTGTTTATACCTTAGATCAGAATACACCATCGCAGCTTTGTTTATTTGGTTGGTAGTTAGTAGTTTGATCCAGACCCTTACATGATAATCTTTCTGTTTGGTAGGGGGGGTCTGTTAATGCAGGCAGATGATGCTAAGCATTTACAGATTTCCAGGTGAGGAGTTATTCTTTGGATGTAAGCTTTAGAGAAGGTTAGAAGTGGGTGGGGGGTTAGGAGACCTGGTGCACACTATTGACTCATATCAAGGGAGGGGGCAATTGTGGTGTTGGGGGGGTTGGGGTGGTCATGCTGGTGATAAGGACCGTGTGCTGCATAAACACTTTAACGTGCAGAACTGTTCTCTCTGTCATCACATCTGATAACTGTCTGCTAAGCAACCAATAGTAATTACTTTAATGAACTGATTGGCCAATTGATTAAGACTTCTTTGGGTAAGTAATGCGCCACTGACCTATCAAATGGACAAATGTGAAGGATTGCCACTAGGGGGCCATAGTAAATTCTTACCGAAATTGCAATGTGCTTGTGTTAATAACATTTCATTTTGAACTGGGCAGGTGCTTTTTAGACAAATATAGTGCCGTTAAGTGACATGACATCATTATGTAACACTGGCCTGTTAGTGCAATTCTATGTGACTGCCGTGTTGTGCCTTTCCCAGAGGGCCGATCTGCGCTAACGTGCCATAGTAAGCCGTGATGTGGGCGGCACTGCTGGAGAAGTGAAGTCATTAAGTCAGGTTATAGTCAGTGCTCCTAAGACCAAAAAAAAGTTGTTTTCAAGAACACAGTGAGTCAAAGCCTTTATTCTTTGTCTCTCTGCCTTTCTCTCCCTGTCTCTCCCTCTTTCTTTCTGTCTCTCTGTCTGTCTTCCTTTCTGTTCATGTCTCTTTCTCTCTCTAAAGTGTGAACGGGACATGACTGAGTCAGCCTGGCTGTGATGGGATGGAAATTCGCACCTGTTTATAAAGGCAGTGAGTAGAGGTCCAGATGGTAAGGTGTGCCAGCTCAGAGGTGGGATTACAGGTCCAGTCTGATACTTGAAAAACCAGTGTGCTGGCATAGCCTGGCTTTGTGTAGAGGAGTGCGTGTGTGTGTGAGAGCATGTGTGTTCATCTGCACACAAGTTTGTTTTGTATACATGGTCCTTTCCCGCCACATGGTGCCTCTCTCCCAGCTTGCTGCCCAAGGCTGACCATACTCTGCTAGTAGCTAAGACCCAGCGTGGCTCTGCCCCACCCCCCTGGCTTTGACCACAGGCCTCAGCTCTGACCCCACCCCCTGGCCTTGACCCCACCTTGTAGTTTTGATCACACCCATCAGCTTTGACTCCACTCCCAGCTCCGATCATACCCCTCCTACAGCCCACTGAGCTGTAGGGCCTTCTCATAGCAGATAAGGCTCCATCAGCTGATCCTTTCATTTTACTCCAGTGGGGTGCGTCATGTTTGGGAATCATAGATTGCATCATCGCAGAGGTGCCAGCTGGGTCTTGCCCCATGGCCTCATTTTCTGGTCAACGTGCAGTGTGCCTCATCCCTGCGCTCCGTTGCCTAGTCTCTGGAGTGAATTTCAGCAGCTGGTGGTGCTTTTGCGATGTGGTCCCCAGCTCAAGGATCGACCGTGGCATCACTCTGAATTGGTGCCCCATTTGTTGACTTGCTTCTGAAATCCTCACTGGTTCTTACTTCCCCCTGAGGTGAACCTAGTTGGGTTCCAGTTGAATATGGTGTCGCAGCGGGATATCCCTCCTGGGGGATATCCTGTCCTTACCCCCTGGTTAACTGATGTCCTTGTCGTTGCTCACTGAATGAACAGACAGGCCACTAGGTGGCGAAGTGGTGAAGTGGAATTGTGGTACCAAATGAGCTGGCATGTACTGCAGTCGGGTCGTTTTGGCCTGAAGGGTATGAGATGGAGCTGGACCTGGAAAGTGTTAGAGCAGCACTGAAAATAACGTGTTTTCTCTCTACTGTCATCATGACAGCTGTGTATGTGAGATTGGAGTGGATGGGGGGTTCTCTCTCCCTACTGATTGGCTGTATGATGTGTATACAGGTGTGTGTGTGTGTGTTTGAATTTTGTCCACAGATTCATGTTCCTTGCCGCATAGCAGTCTGGGAATTTCAATTTTCTAAGGATGACTGAACTTCTGAGAGAAGTTATGGGGTTGGGGGGGACAGGGACAACTGCCCTTTGAAGCAATCAAGCAGCCCCCCTGTTCTCATCTCTTATCTCTGCCTGGGTGAGGGGTCAGTGGGTGGAGGGGATTAGTCAAGGGCATTTTGTCTGATAAAACATTTAGAACAGCCATTCATAAAACATGACCTTTTGCTTGAGGCCAGCACAGATTAACCCCCTCAACCCCCGTAAGGCAGATACAAACATGAAGCAGGAGGCTGAAGGCTGTGGCTGTCTGACCTGGGGAATGATGATGAAGGGGTGAATGCTGGCCCTAGTAACAGCACGTCGTTATGCTCATGGCCCTGGTCTCAACACATTATGCTCACGGCCCTAGTAACAGCATGTTGTTATACTCACGGCCCTGGTAACAGCATGTCGTTACATTTGTGGCCATGGTCTCAGCATGTTGTTACGCTCGTGGACCTAGTAACAGCACGTTGTTACACTCATGGCCCTGGTAACAGCACGTCATTAGGCTTGTGGCCCAGGTAACAGCCCATCGTTATGCTCACAGCCCTGGTAACAGCACGTCATTATGCTCACGGCCTTGGTAACCACACGTTGTTAGGCTTGCGGTCCAGGTAACAGCCCATCGTTACACTCATGGCCATGGTAACAGCACGTCGTTACACTCACGGCCTTGGTAACCACACGTTGTTAGGCTTGCGGCCCAGGTAACAGCCCATCGTTATGCTCACGGCCCTGGTAACAGCACGTCGTTACACTCACGGCCTTGGTAACCACACGTTGTTAGGCTTGTGGCCCAGGTAACAGCCCATCGTTATGCTCATGGCCCTGGTAACAGCACGTCGTTACACTCACGGCCTTGGTAACCACACGTTGTTAGGCTTGCGGTCCAGGTAACAGCCCATCGTTACACTCACGGCCATGGTAACAGCACGTCGTTACACTCACGGCCCTGGTGACAGCACATTGTTAGGCTTGTGGCCCAGGTAACAGCCCATCGTTATGCTCACAGCCCTGGTAACAGCACGATGTTATGCTTACCCCCTTGGTAGCATCCTGCTGTCTGGTTTGAACTGCCACGACACACTTGTTCCTCCAGGTGGCATCCTCTCTCGGCACACCATGGAGAGGACCCTGTCCCGTCGTCATAGTTTTACCCTCTCGTGTCTCTCAGAGAGGAGCATGTTCATTCCTTGTGAACGTGATCATTACTGTAATAGCTGTTTATTTGCCCCCCAGAGGACTTGTTTCCTTTGAAGTCACTTGTGTAGCTTGTTTTTTCCTCACTGTTTTGTGTAATTAAATGTGACTGTTTGCAGAAGCAGTTGGGGATAAGAATACAGCTCAATTGAACAAACCGCTGCTGGGGCGGGGCTTGGGGGGTACAGCTGAGGGGTTTCGCTTGCATTATCGTTGGATATGGAGATAGCCCTGGTGGTTGGTTGGCTTGGTTTTTGTCTGGGGGGGATACTGCAAATAATTTTTGTGACTTTTTGCTTTTGTCCTTTCTCTCCTCCTCTTCCTCCCCCTCTTCCTTTTCACAGTTGTCCATGCTACTGGAGGGGTAAATGAGAAGAGAGAGAGTGATGTGCAATGGGCTGGCAGAGGCCTCACTTTTGAGGCCATGCTTTCATGTGCTGCCGTTCTGTGGACGCAGAGCCCATCAGTGTCCAGCTGCCGGTCCGTGTCTGCAGCTTGGTGTTTATGTTTGAACTCACCTTCGGTGTGAATGGTTCTTGTAACCTTCTTATCTCTTAATTACATTGATGTTTGCTGAGCAAATAGAAGTCTCACCCAGAAACTAGTGATGTGACAAATGAGGCTTCAAAGCTCGTGGTGGGTGGTAGACTGGGATAGTCCCACCCACCACGGGCTTTGAAGCCTCATTTATCCCTTCACCACCAGAAACACAAAACCAAGCTTACAACTGCAGTACTGTACAGACACACACACATCTCTTTAATTCACCAGTTGGGTTGGGTACTTCTGGGATTGCGGTGCCTAATCACTTTATGAGTGATGCCATCTTGTCAATAAGCATTTTCTGTGGGCATAAACATACACTTCTGCTTCTCCTCCATGGTGTAGGACACGCACGTAACGGTAGTGTTATACCTGGTAATGAGGCTCAGTACTGAACATTGAAAGTCCTGGTTTACTCTCAGAAAAGCATGGAAAACATGGTAAGAAGAGCCATTTCTATGATGACAGGCAGTGTTAAATTGTGTGCTTTCAGACTTTAAAGCAGAAAATGAAGATCTCGCTGTTGGCTTAAAATGAAAAAAGGGTGAAAACGAAACTCTCGGCTGCATGAGTAGATGAATTATTAAATTGATGATGCATTCCCCCCCGCCCCAGTCTGGGCTACAGTTTATTTGGGTCATACCAGGCACTCCATGGGAGTGACGGTTCAGTGCCGTGTTAGATCTTCAGGCTGTCGGAATCCTTTCAATCAGCTGTAGGTCCCTATGGTTTTCCCAACGCCCCGATTTTGGATGCCAGCTACTTTGTTTGCCGTCGGGCTCTGGGAAGCATGAATATGGTAAAAAAACCATCTCTGACGTGCAGGGAAAGTCATCAGTAAAAAACACGAGAGGGAGTGGCTTGTTGAGATTAGGTCACTGTGGGCTCCTCCTTGTCCCATGGTTCCCTTGTCCCACCTGTAACAGCATGAGCACAGACATTCCAGCCTTTCAAGACCTTCTGATTTCATGACACTTGTTCTTTTTTCTGTGCTACTTTTTTGGGGTGTTTTAAGGTTGGTCTGGACGTTTCTTTGCCATAGGTCGGACTTTTTTGGAGGAGGGGTGTATTAAGGTAGGTCTAGGTGTCATTTTTCCTTAGGTCGGAAGGTATTATTTTTGTGCTGATGTATGTCAGACACTGCTTTTGCACTCACTCCCTGACGCCAGCCCCCTTTCCCCAGTCAATTCTTCCTGTTTCTCTGTGGACCCCTGTTTCATGATCACAGCTCTTGTTTTTAAGGGTAACAGTGTTTTCCTGCAGTGTTTTTACAAGCAAACCCAGAGCAGTCCACAGCTATCTGCTCTGTCTGCTGTCATCAGTCACAGCGTGTGCTCGGAGCCTCCTCTGTACATGAGTGTGGTTCTCTGGCCCCTCTTCATGTTCAGTCCTTTCCATCTCTCTCCTTTCCTCCCCATGCATCCATTCTTTTCCCTGTCCAGAAGTAGCCCTTTCTGTCCAGCTGGAAGCACTTTTTCTGGTAGTCACAGCCAGTGCCCGTTGTTTCCCTTCAATCAGCCGGATCAGACAAGTTAACAACACTTAACAAGCTAGCTGGATGATGAGGATGATGAAGAGGCTTGACAGGATCTGCATACGGGGACTCTCCATATTCATCCTGGGACCCTTGCTGCTTCACTTTACCTGCCGGTACTGTTTACGGTTTTTTTTACTGACTGGCTTTTTTTTATGTCTATCAAAATGGAAAGCATGTTCATTTAGTTGTTGCTGCCCCCTGATGGTTACCTGACCAGTCACATGACTATCCCCAGTGGACGCCATGCAGTCAGACAGTACAGCCGGTTGCAGGCTCTGTAGTTGGGCCACAGGCCTTGAACCATACCTGGGGGCTTTGCAGCGTCACCACCACATGGCCTGTAGTGTGGCACCCCAGCCACCACCTAGCATGTCCTCACCCCTGCCATCCTCGAAGCACGTTTGTTTCCTTCCATGTTTGAACACTGACATAAATGTCCACCGTTCATCACACCTTCACATCTTCCTGCCCGAGACTGTGAATGCAGAATCGTGTCTTTTTGTAAGGTACACTTTCACATTTCCCTTATGTTTCCAGGACTGGAGCCGAGGGTGGGGGGAAGGGGCAAATATAAGGTCCAGTTTCTCTAGTTAAATGGATTTTCTTAATGGGTAGATTCAGTCAGAATCCTGCCTCTCGTTGTCAGGAGCTGTACAGTCACAGCTGCAGATTTCAGCTCACTGCCATTTTTGTTCACCGTGATCAAATGTGACGTGCACAGCAGCCCATGCAGCGCAGGGTACGTCAACACGATTCCTCCAGATCTCACAAGCCCCTTTCACCTGTGGCTCTTTCTGTGTGGGTTGCCCCGGACGACCGAGGCGTGCATCCAGGAATCGTGTAGATCCTTCCATGCCAATGACAGCTAGGACGGAGAGAGAGAAGCGGAGTCACAAGCAGATTCTTAGCGGAGTCTGAAGGGCTTCTTCCTGGCCTTGACTCTGAAGCACTTGGTCTTTTCCAGATTTCTGGATGGTGCTTGTGGAGGGGGAGTGTGGTGACCGTGAAGCACATGAGGTTGTATGGCTCTGGGACTGATGAAGAGGCACTGAACCGTCCAGCGTGCAGATATGTTCTCACATATGTGTGGACTGCCTTGCCTATGACTTAGCTGTGCTATGACAGACCCCCCCACACACATGCACCATCTCTCTGTCACACATACCTTAGACACCTGCTGAAGTCCCCTCCTCACACAGTCCTGCTTTCATCAAGACCACTGGTACTGGAAGACTTGGATGCTGGAGCGGAGCTCAGTGAGGTTTGTGCACTGAGACTGTGTGTCTCGTTTACAATGGCTGATCAACTCGCTTTGCCCATTCAGTCCCAAAAACACAGCTGATCAGGAGTGGTACAGCTTATGACTGAATCACCCATGTCCGCTTTATCGTCGTCATCTCTGAATCCTGTGATTTAAATTTTTCGTGTAAGTTTTTGTTGGTATGTGTTTTTATGTGCTGATGTATTTAGGTGTGTGTGTGTGTGTGAACAGTGACCTGCCCCAACATCACTTGGCTGGCCTCGTTAAGCAGACAGAACTCTCCCCTCATTAGATGCAGAAGGCCTGACAGGTCGTTTCACTTTGAACTCAGTGGTGCACGACCTGCATCAGCAGCATGCTGATTTGTTTGATTGTTTATCTTTCATTTCGCTTTAGTGCAGTAGGCAGCAGAAGTGGAGTCTTACCTGCAGTTAGCCATCAGCCAGCGTTCTCGTGTAGGAGTGTGCTGAGGTTGACAGGAGGGTCTGCCGTGCTGAGACTGGCACCCTCATCCTTTCAGAGGATGAATAGACACTGATAAATAAATGCTGTCACCAGGCTCCTTCCCATGTGTCCGTATGGCGTGATTCGGAGCGATGCTCTCGGTGGGGGATGTGGAGATGAGCTTCCTGAGCCCAACCTGGAGCCGAGAGGCAGAGATGGGATTTAAGGTTTAGCCGCTGGCTCTGTGGGGGGGGGGGAGTTGAATCTGATGCAGCTGGGCCTCGGGTGGGTTTCTGAGGGCCATCCGGCAGGGCATCAGGTGAGTAACAAATAAAAATTCACACTTCGGGCTGCCCCCCAGGGAGTGACGTCAGACGCCCACAGTCAAAATGGTCTGACTGACATTCTACTTTGGCGGCAGCCTCTATGTAGGGGTGGGGTGTATGAAAGGCGTAGTGGGATGTTACACAGGGTGTATGGAGGACATTGTGGGATGTTACAGAGGGTGTATGGAGGGAGTAGAGGGCTGTTAAACAGGATGTATGGAGGGTGTAGTTGGATGTTACACTGAGTGTATGGAGGGCATAGAGGGTTGCTACATGGCATATATGGAGGCCATATGGAGGGATGTATGGGTGCATAGTAGGTGGTTTACGTTCCTGCAGAGTGTTCAGCTGCAAGGGCACGCACATTACCCTTATTTTATTTGACATTATTAAAACTCTTATAGATTTATGATCAAAAAAATCCAATTAGAGAGCAGTTATTGGAACATCTGTCAGTGGAATCGCCTGATTCTCAGGCCTCTTGCTGTCTCAGCTAGGAGTGTCTCAGGATGAGACCCCGCCGTAACGGCCACTGCGTTTCTGCTGACACTCTGAAGCTGCTGCTGCTGCATCGTGTTGTGCCCGTGATGTGTGCTCCTTCAGGATCGGGCTGGACGTTAAAATCACTTCCGACTGGACCCTGGTATTAGTGGCCCGCGGTTGCTGCTTGATCAGCTTCTTTACCATGGTGATAGGATGCCCTGGCACCCCGTCTCTCTGCTTCTGCACATCTGCTCCTGATCCTGCCTCCCTGAGCACATGGGACGCCATGCCCCCCCAGTGGAAAACTGACTGACCATTAACCTTCCCCCAAAGCACCTAGTCATTAAGTTACTAAAAAAGACTTGCGCTGTGGTTGTGGCACGCTCTCTTTGTGGAAATGGACTATAGATCCTTCGGCTTTCTCATCTGTACCCTTTCTCTTCCTGACTGTCCAGTTGCAGCACACATCCACGTTTTGCATGGGTGTGGTTGTGGAGATTTGGTTGACCTTCTGACAGCATAGCGAAATGAATATTAGAATGTTCTTGATTGTGCCGGTTCCTGTCTTCAGCAATCGAAACGAATGTGAGGGATCCGTAACTGCATCACACCCTGCCAGCTCCTGAAACGTGACCCCCTGGGACCTCTGTGTTTAATGACTCTGTTTATGGGGTTACGGTTGCTGAAGATTTGACTGCTCGTGAACAGATTGAAGTATAGATCCGAGCCGGGTTTGTCTCTGAGGAAAGAGCCCAGGAAACTCTCCCTCATGCCTGGCATCCCTGCAACCTTGTTCAGGAAGAGAGGATTCATTTTCTAATTAGGGATAATTAAGCAGGTCTTTTACCTGAGAATGGCAGGGTGATAGATGGTTGAAGTTGACTGAAGGTAATCCTGAGACTTCCTGTTAAGGTGATCGATGTATCATTGGTGATATATGGTGATTTATGTAAAGCTACTTGAATGAGGGCTGCCAGGACTGGCTTTGGTCTCCCACGGCAACATCACCCTGGGCTCACTGCTTCTGATGGCTCTTGTTTGGGTCAGTACTTTAGGCACAGAGTCTGGCACAGTCTGGGAGCTCTAGGTCATGACCCCCTTGTGGCACAAGTGCCCAATCGCACAGCAGGTTAAAGGGCCAGATCCGTCACCCAACAGGTGTGATGAATCACCACCCCCCCACTAGAACCTCATGGAAGGATTGGAAGTTGCAGTGGTGGGTGTGACCGTGATGTCACCACGCCCTGCCCCCTCCCTGAGAGCGAGTATTTTTTTCTTTCCCTTTATAAGAATTGCTCAAGCTACCAGGGAGACGCTGATGAGGGCTGCCGTTGCTTGCCGTGTTTTCTGCTTTTATCGGAACCCCCAAACACTCCCACAAACAGCGTGAGTGCTTATTATCTCCACCCAGACCCCCTCTGTTTTAAGTACCCCCCCCCGCCCCCCCCCCCCCCGCCGCCCCGGCTCCGCCCGCGCCCGCCCCCCCCGGGCCCGGGCCGCGCCCGCCGCGTGGCGCCCCCCGCCC
>JAACJT020001395.1:0-15225 GCA_009936485.2 Gymnarchus niloticus | reverse complement strand
CAACCACGATCTGAGGCCATGAGTAGGTCATTAGTTACTTTCACTAGTGCAGTTTCCGTACTGTGATATTGTCTAAAGCCGGATTGAAACACTTCATTTATGCCATTTCTCTGTAGGAACGAATACAATTGTTTTGCTACTATTTTCTCTAAGATTTTAGAGAAGAAGGGAGGGTTTGAGATAGGCCTACCAATAATGGTATAAATGAGAAAGGCGATATAAAAGGACCGGCACAAGCTAACCAGAAGCAGGTCTGTTGATGACTCCAGATCACTTGTCCATTCTGGCAAACCAGATCCACCCCTTCATGATGAGTGTCTATCCTGATGGCACAGGCTGATTCCAGCAGGATAAATCACCTTGCCATGTCATTAGAAGTGTGTGCGAATGGTTTGAGGAGCATGACAGTGACATCAGCTTACCATCCTGGCCATTGTGTTCACCAGATGTCAGTCCTATTGAACATCTGTAGGATTAACTTGATTCAGCGTTTGGAACCACTGAGGACTCTTGATGCTCTGTGAGAAGCTCTGGTGTCAGCATGGTGCAGCATCCCTGTGGAAACGATCAGACGCCTCATTGAATCAATGTCTTGCCACACAGCTGGAGTATTGGTAGCACAAGGAGGTCATACCACCTACTATGGGGACTGTATCTGTCAGCTATTGTAAGCTGCTGTCACTGTGTGTCTGTGACTGTCTGTCAGTCTCAGGTGGAGAGGAAACTGGTGTAACCCAAGAGAACATACAAACTCCACACACACAGACCAGAGGCAACTCAGACTTCCACCCACAGAATTGTCAGGTAATGACACAATGACTGAGACCATGCTATGATTCTTTTAGGCGACAGGACATGTCTTTTGATAATGTTTTGTTCGTCGTGATTGTTTGGCTCATATTAGGTTTCCACACTCGCAGTACTGTATAGAGTGGATGAAGAAATGAAATTAAGAAAAAAAGAAAAATAGGGGATGGCATCTCGGAAACTGCACACTCCCTGATGCCCTGAACCACAGTGTATTCATAAGACAAGCCTGAACAGAAGCCAGCACTCCAAGAGCACCCTGAAATCTCAGGTAAGTGCCACATGTAGGTTAGGTTTGAATCCAAAATACAGGAGGCATGAAGCAACAATATTACCCACTGAGCCACCCTGAAACTGATGTACTGCTAAGGATCAGTGCTTCTTCAGTTTAGGTGGATGATGCAGTAATGGGTGGTGGTTTAGAGAGTAAACAAGGCATGTCAAAACATATCTACCTGTACATATTGGAGATGGCACGAAATCCTTTTAAGTCCTTGAAGTGAATGCTAAATGAATTAAAGAATGCTATTTGTTATATATTAATTCAATATGATTTTTCCCCTAGGCATCCATTTTAAAAATGACTTAAGGTGACTGTGAAGTGAATATGAAAAGCAAAGCGCCAAGTAAAACCAAATTCACTAAATCAAATGCCGAGGTAAATTTAGAGAGGATTTGGGAAATGGGCACTGAAGTAAAGGAACACAATGGCTAAATTTTGTGGGTTTTTTTTTTTTGATTTTATTTAGTGATCCATTCAAAACACAAAACATTCTCCTTAATTTTGCTAAAAAAAAAATCTTTTAATTTCAAATGGCCCTCGGAAGTGTGTGCAGTGCTGTCTGTCATTTAGAACGTTGTATAAAGAGTGGTGCCGTTAAATGAAGTGAAACGTAATTCTCGGAGCCGTTAAATCCTGTCATATACTCAAATCTCGAAATGATTAAACCAAGTGATATAAATAGTTCAGTTTTATGTGTCGCTCTCAGATCTGCAGGGACAGAGTTGCAAGCAGACAGGGTGAAATGGCTTTTAGCCGCTACACTGTCCTCTGCTCTAACCATCTCCCCACGGATCTCACGTCTCAACGGTAGCCATTTTCATGTCCAAACTAAAAACTACATTATTCTCTACTGCTTTTTAGTGATTTATTTCACTGTGCTTTTTTTTTTTTTTACAATACTGATTTTATTTTTATTACTTTATTTCTTTTATTCTTTTTATATTCTATTTAACATTCTTTTCACGTTCTATATTTTCTTTTATTCTTATTGTATTGTAAACCTTTTCTATTTCTGTAAAGCACTTTGAACCTTTGCGTATGAAATTGCGCTATATATAAATAAACTTGACTTGCCTTGACTTATGTGAGTAACTTGGAATTGATTCAATTCTCTTACAACCTCGATTCTGCTATGTTATTTTTCTTACTTTTTCCATTGTCATGCAAAATCTAACCAGGCATGAACTAAGAAGAGGAACTGATTCTGCATGCAAGGAACTATATTTAGCTTTTACATGCTGTCAGGCAACTTTATTCATTTAGAAAATATTAAAAACAGTCCGAAAAATGGAAGTAATCTAAACTGAAAGTAAGAGAAACGACAGGGAGATGAAGGCAAGTTGCAGCAGCTGCTAAAAATGTTTAGATTCCCGTTACCATGTCAACGAAGAATGTGTGCAAAGCACTTTGGGATACGCTGTCAGCCAGACAACTGACTTCCTCCATTCAGCTGGGCAGCAGGCCATTTAGTTCGCTTAGAAGGGGAACATGTAAACATCTCTCACAGACAGCATGGAGCCCAGACAAATCTCTACAACTGACATATTCAGGTATGGACCACATCTTACAGATCGAATCACAGGACCAGGAAACAATCTATGTTTGCTATGCATGCGATAGCAGCAGTTTTTTAGATTGACATTCAGTTCTCATTCTATGCGGATGCATTGATTGCAAAGAGGCTATGTAATGATATGCTTTTTTTTAAATGAAATGTTTAAAATGAATTACAGATAAAATTTGATTAGTTTATTAAAAAACTAATCTAAACTAGTGAAAAAAATGATCAGTCCTTAATTCCATACAGTAACAGAGATACTGTAATGTATTAGGTTCATTACAATGGTTTAAACACCTTGTAAAGAAATACTTTTCATAACGTGTTTTACTTCATAGTGTTCATAAAGTGCTCATAAACTGTTTTACAGCGTTTTTCTGAAATTGTTATATATGATTTTTTTAAGAAGCAGTTATGTAGGGAGATTCACAGAAAATGTTACTCAGTGCTGACATAGGGATTTATAAAAGTTAGCTTTGCTCTTAACGGTGATGGATCTTAGGGAGGATCACAGCCAGACGTACTGATTTCACAATTAAGTTCAACTCAGCACTGTCAGCAGTTTGCATCTTATAATTAAAAGATTTTGAACTGTTCTATAAACATTCATCAGCTGGAAGATCTTAAGTCATTACTTAAATTATTCTGTTGTTTTACCGTTTGCAGAAATGGCAATGTGTTTGAATGGCACAGTAGGAGCAGGGTTTCCCCAATATCATATTTTTGGTGTAGTTTTAAAGAGTTTAATATTCTCTGTATGGCAGCTTAGTGTGTACACTATGGCATGTCACCTTGTGTTGCCTGTGTGTGTGTGTATGTGTGTGTGTGTGTGTGTGTGTATACCGTATTTATATTACGTTGTGGGGATAAAATGTCCTCAGAAGGTAATAAAAACCTGACATTTTTACCTTGTGAGGACATTTTTTGAGTCCCGCCAAAGAGAAATTCAATTTTATAAAAATTTGTGAACACAATCAAAAAACCAAAAGAGACAAAAGTCTTGCATTTTGTTAGGTTACTTATGGTTAACGTTAGGGCTGGGTAAGGGTTAGGGTTGTCATAGTTAGGATTAGGGTTAGGCCCATAGAAATGAATGGAAGGTCTCAACAAGGTTAGAATTACAAACGTGTGTGTGTGTGTGTGTGTGTGTGTGTGTGTGTGTGTGTGTGTGTGTGTGAATACCGTATTCATATTGCATTGTGGGGAAAAAGTGTCCCCAGGAGGTAATGAAACCCTAACACCTAACATTTTTTTCTGTCTGGGGATATTTGTTGGGTCCCTACAAGGGAAAACACAATTTTAGAAATACATGTGAATGCAATGAAAAAACCTAAATAACTAATAGTCTTGTATATTGTTAGGTTACTTATGATTAAGTTTAGGACTGGTAACGGCTAGGGTTATTAAACTTAGGATTGCTGTTATGCTAATAGAAATGAATGGAATGTCCCAAAATGTCATAACAACACAACTCTGTGTATGTGTGCGAATGTATCTGTGTGTATGTCTGACTATGTGTGCGTGTGCGTGTGTGTGTGTGCATACATGTCCACGTGTGTATGTGTAGTGTTCATGGGTCCTTTGGTTTCCCCTTGCAGTCTAAACGGTCATAGACTAATGATTAATAAATACAAATATTTACATATTCTTGCTATAGTATTATTTAATCAAAGCAATTTATGCCCATATTTAAAAAAAAACAATATTTTGTTTTTATTTTATTTAAAATGTGTTTAGTATTTTATATATCTCTTGAATTCTATCCTTAATGTCAGATTTAAAATGTGAGTAAACCCCGAACAATAAATTTAAGTTGCTTTAAAAGAAAGGTACATGAGTTGGTGTGTTGGGTGGCATGGTAGCTTAGCAGGTAGCGCTGTTGTCTCACTCATCCACAGTTGGGGTTGCAAATCCTACGCTGTGTGTTGTGATTGTACTTAGTAATGGGATACATGAGGCTTCAAAACCGACTCTACAAGGATGGTACCTGGAGGCGGCACCACATGGAAAAACATGAACAGGGAACCAGACAGGCTGGAAAGACAGACCAGCATTCTGGGGAGACTACAGGGAACCAGGACTGTACTTTGAGGAGCACAGGAATAGGACTCTGGGTGGACACAGGTGCACCGGAACGAGGGAGCCAGGAACAGGGGAAGGCACGTCCATCCGTAGGCACTGAGTATCCATAGACCAGGGAACCCCTACCTCCATGGGCTGGGTTAATCTTGGCTACCCAATGGCACAAAGTAATACCAGCCACTCAGACAGGCATGTAGGTATTCCGTGGTGGGGCCTAAGGCATCTGATGGAGCCAAGAGTCAGTATGATTGAGTAGGATCCACTAGGCACCCTCCAGACCAAGACTACCAGTCCAGCTGGGCTGATTCTGGTAAATAGGGTCAGGTAACTAGGCAACCACATGCATAATCACACTACAAGTACCAGGCGTGTAACGAGACAATCAGGAACACAATGGCAACTAGTTGCAGCACGAGGAAACCCAGCAACAGTGGGGAGGAGCCAGGGAACGAGAAAAAAAGGGTGTGAAAAAATGAAGTTTCAAAACCCATGGTGGGTGGGAGTATCTCAAACTGCCAATCAATGCTGGTGCTTGAAGCTGCATTTGTCTTACCACTAGTTGCATGTTCTCTCTGTGTTGTGTGTGATTCCTCTTGGAACTCTGCTTTTCTTTTTTCTGCAGCATTATAACATCGTAATATAACATTATACCAATATAATTCTGTAGCATCACTTCGGCTTGTTTGTTTTAATGTTTATTTGTGTGTTTGTTATCAATAACAACAACTTCAGTCGTTGGAAGTGCAACTTTGAGTGCAAATTAGTTGTTAATGTAGGTGATGGATGGCAAAAGAGTACAATCAAGGCAGCATTTGTAACCCCGTGATGGCTTGTCATCTGGTCCTGGACGACCTCGACATTGTGCTCGATGCTACCTGGGATTGGCTTTAGGCTACCCTGTACTGGATATATAATTGAAAGATGAATGTTCATTATATTTTCAACATTTGCCAAATAAAATGGTAACCAAAGACACAGGGCTCTCTGCATAATAGAAAATACTGCAGGGCCTGCATGTGCAGTATACCCATGAATGTCTTCAACTAAAATGCCAGGGGAATTATCCTGCTGGGCTCAACCCATGCCATTGGGCTGGACAGTCATCATGAAGGTGTGGATCTGGGTCGCCAGGATGGAGAAGTAGCCTAGAGCATTCAGCACAACTGCTTCTGGTTAGCATGTACCTGTCCTTTTATATCCCCTTTCTCAGTTGTACCTTTAAGCAGGAAGCCATCTTGCTGCTTGGAACAGTGAGTTGATCTATTAGGGGGTGGTTGTAATGTTTTGGCTGATTGATGTAAGCTACAGCACATGCATTTGAAGTGATAGAATAGTAATTTCTCAACCCCTAAGGTGTATTATTCATAGGTTTTGATAATTAATAAATACTAAATAATTAATGAAAAGTTGAATCCAGCATAAAGTTGGTCTAAATGTAGTCTAATGATTTGGTGATTTGAGAAACATTTGTTCAATACTGATAATGAAAATATTTTCCCACTTATGAATATACAGTATGTTTCCTTGGTAGAGAAGACAATTATATGTGAGGAAACAACTTTACATGTAGATACTCCACCCCTTCCTTTGGCTTCCTCTCCACCCCAATGGCTTTTTGTCTGACCCCAGCTGTGTATGTGTGCACAGCTTCAGCTTCCTTGGTCTGGTGGAGCATGTGAGCTTCTTCCCGTGCTTCTGTTTTCCCTGGCCTGCTGCTAAGATGATTAATTCACTTTACCCTGCAATAGTATGGGATGATGTGAGTGAAACTGTCATGGCAAAAATCGCTTCAGTGATCACAAGTGAGCAGAGCAGCCCAAAACAGTCCATATGATATAGCTTATTGCTCTGCACAAAGAAGAAGTCTCAGATGATCACCAAGGCAATCCCTAGAGAGTTATGCCCCCTATAGTTACAAATCCATCTTTATAGTACTTCATAATCATCTCTTATGTAGCAACCGTTAGATCAGTTTCCACGTCATCACCTAGGAGTAGGCCTTGCGGTTGCATATCCTCCGGTGCCAGAAGGCCTTCCCCCTACAAACATGGCTGTGCTGTTTAATGCCCAGCCTGCTATGCTGTTTGTACTTTATCTAGACACCCCAAACGCATTTCCCCAGCCCAAGCTCCATTGTGTTTGGCCTTGCTTGATTTCATTTTGACCACGTAGTGTCATATCACAGAGTTAACATATTCCACATGTACACTTTGTCTCGTTCTAAGTAAGTCAAAGGTTATTATTCTACAAACACCATGGATTAATAGAATCCAGACATGGGAAATTCATGTCCAGAAAGTACAAATCAAGACCAGGATTTTGTTTCGACCAACTAGTTGAGTTCTCTGTGACTGTGATTCTTAGTGACTCTTTATACTCAACAGGTTAGTTGAACAAAATCCTGTTCTGGATTTGCACTTTCTTGACTTGAATTTCCCAACTCTGATAGAACCAAGCATTAATCACAATCAAAATCAATAATTTCCCCCATAAAAGTTTGGCTCATTCTCTACCCCATTGCTTAAATCTCCTGGGAAAGGCAACAAGTGATATCATCCTAACTGGGTAACTGGATAATTTGAAAGCAGCAAGACTGTATTCAATTCAATTCAATTCAATTCAATTCAATTCAATTCAATTTTATTTGTATAGCGCCTTTAACAAGAAGCACTGTCACAAAGTGCTCTACGGAGTCCCGGGCCCAGAGTCCCCTGAGAGTAAGCCAAAGGCGATAGTGGCAAGGAAAAACTCCCTGAGAAAGAAGAAATCTTGGGAGGAAACAGACTCAAGGGGGAAGCCCATACATTAGGTGTGCGTTACAGGGTACTTCCACACACACACCAACTAGGTCAACCAACTGCTAATTAATTTAATGCCAGTAATTAATTGTATTCCTCATTCAAATAACGGAGGAAAAATTACATTACACAACATTTCATTCAGAATTTTTATTAGAGCAATATTTTAACACGTGTAAAATTTTGATACATTTTAAAAACAAGAACATATTGTTAGCCAGTGTTTCGAAATAAATGATAATACAGAGATTGTAAGTACCCACTGATTGCCTGGGTGTCACAGAGAGCTGCATAGTTATGCTGCTGCCAGCCTGATTTTTGGCTTCAGGTGGTTTATTTCCTATTCGCAGCTGGCTTATTTCAGGATAGCACATACCTCACAGTCATGTGACTTTTTCTTAAGCACCGCTGATTCCTGGCTAAAGAGTTCTGGAAGCAAGTGGGAAGAGGGGGTTCTGTTTCCCTCCCGGGGGCAGCAGGTCTGACATCCTGGCATGAGGGGCAGATGGAGGTACGTTACATATAAGGCTACCAAATGAAATACGATGACTGCTGTTATTCTCAAAGAACCATCAGTGGAGATTTTTAATTGTGTTGGTGGAAGAGTTTCAAGTTTCACTTTGCCTAATCTGACGTATAACATCAGGGAAGCAATCTATTACATTAAAGAAGGCCGACAAAAGCATTGTACATCAGCAGTAGCCATCAGCATTAACGTGGCTAAGCTTTAATGATAAGAAAGCTAAGTATGTGATGCACTTGTTATGGTAAGAACTATTAAAAAACACAAAGAAGACGGACAGTAGTGGGCATTTATTCCATAGTCATCATAGTCTTGTTCAGGGTTGCTGCTATAGGTAAAGCTCTTCTGGGGCACAGGCCCCCCACTCCCCATGTATGAAGATATTTGTTTCAACATACATGAACATAAATACCGGATCACAGCACAGCACGGAATGTGCCGTAGTCAAAGGGGTCTAGCGACGCCCATGGTTTTGTTTATGCGTTACTCATACAATAAATCCATGGCTACAGCTCTAGTAGAAATGACCGTCACTTGAACAAACAAACAAAAAACTCTTGTGATAAAGTAACAGACTTCAATAAGAAGAGCACTTACAAAGGCTCAGGGCTGTGACTCCTTTCATTGTGATACAAAACTACTGACTCTTTTGTTTAACCAGTACAAATCCAAAACTGTACTGTACTGTCTTTGCATTATATTTTGTGAAACAGTTTAACAAAAACTCAAGCTATTCTCAGTTGTATTGTGGTGCTACAGTACATATTTAAGAAAATTCTGATAAATTATTTCATGAACAGGAACAATAAGGAAGAGTATAGAATATTCTTTTATTCCTCATTTTATTGTCAAGAATTTCAGATAAATCCTAACAACAACTGAAGACATGTGGCTTGATTACCCTGTGTGCCATGTGTAATGTTTATTTTGAAGGACATGTTGTTAGGCTAACCAGCATCACAAAAAATTGGACATAAGTTATTGTTCTGTGTGTGCACGTGTGTATGCCCTGCAATGGCCTAACATCCCATCGAGGCTGAACTCCAGCCTCTCATGTGACCTCATCTGGGATAAGTGGATGGATGGATGGATGGATGGATGGATGGATGGATGGAACGAACCCTGAAGTGGTCTTGATATTTGCTTGGATGTGTCTGTTATACCCCTGCTATAAATCAGAATTCAGTTTAAGATGTGACTTACGTTATTTCCTGTGTTTCCCAGAATACTGGATAATCTTTTTAAAATGGATGGAAGGAAAATAACTAGTGTTAAGCTCTCCGTGCATCAGCATTCACTCGTTATTTTGCTTTAGCTAAGAAGTACTGTGCCGTTTTAATAATAATCATACTTTATTCATCCCCCTGGGAAAATTTGGTTGTTGTCCCCATCTTGCTCTCCAAGATGAGAGCTAAGTGTCAGATCAATCAGTGTCCAACATACCTGGAGTAACTGGGGTTGAGGTCTTTGCTCAAGGCCCCAACAGTGATAGTTTGTTGGCTGTGGGACTTGAACTTGTGCCTGTTCAGTCACAGGTAGGGTAGAAATACCTAACCTGCAGAGCCACATCACCTCCCTGAGGCCATGGGTTTATGCGTGTACAGAGGATGCATTTTGTATGTTATGTATGGTTCCAACAACATAGGTGGAAAAAACAGGGATCAAACATGTAAATATGTGAAATTTTTCTTTTTAATGTTTTAGTGGATGGAGTTTTAAACATAGTCAAATTTATTTTTAATAAGATGCTTTCATCTAAAGAAGTTTATGACTAGTAAGTGTATATAAGGAAACTGATTTTTAAAATGACAGTTAATCACGATAAAATTATAAATCGTTTCCTCCTCAAAACGCTACCTAATACATTCTGAAAACATCTGAAAAACATATAATAAAAACTTTTAAACTCAGTCAGCTGAACATGAGGAATGGACCTTTCTGGGTTGAATTCATACTCAGAGAATTGGATTTTCATTCTGTTCTATTCCGAGTTTTACAGGCAGTCAATCATACATTTACAAGACAAAGATCAAAAAGGAACGAGACTGACATTTATGACACTTTAGTCAAGGAGCACACAGACATCCTGATTTTGCCTACAAGAGTAACCGTAATTGAATGCAGGATTTTATTCTCCAATAGGGAGATGGTGCTCTTCACGTACTTGACCTTTATGACAGCACCATGTCTGAATTTGAGAAAAATGGCTGCTTGGGGTGAAAAAAAATCAAAGATGTCAGGATCTGCGGACAACAAAAATGCTAAAAGAGTAAAAGAATCAGTGAACTGTTAAAATGACTATTATTTGTAGCAGAATCTATATCCACGCATTACGACTCAATTGATGTTTTAAGGACCTTTTTTTCATTTAACATTTTTTTATTCCAAGTATGCTTAAGAAACATTGATATTATGAAAAATGTAATTTTATGGCTTGATTTGAATTTTGGAACATTGTAGTTGCATGTTGCCACAAGCTGACAGCTGTACTCGGTGCAGATATCTAAAACATTAAAATGGAAGTAGACGCCTGAAGCTATTCTTGCTGTCATTTTGCATTTACTAAGCTGCTGAAAATTTTCCCAGGTTGGACTTCTGTTGATCTCCGGTGCCACAATGACACTTATTGTTTGAAAAAGTTTTGTCATGTCAGCACAGCTGGTGTGCAATCTTCCATTTTCTCCTTACTGTATTTTTTTAGAACATAGAAAAGTGCTATTATGTTAGGATGATATTGACATTAACATCTCAGTAAATCAGACAGGTGTGACACTGTTTCATATTTTAATAGCAAGTCCCTGCTTTGCATCTAGGCAGAGAATACACTCAAGACTGTTGTGACAGATATTGTACAGGTGAATGTTTTTAAAAGTTTTGACAGAACAGGGAAAAAGTCTCACTCATAAAGTTTAAAATTTTTCAATAAACATCTTTTGCTGACATTTTATGAAGTGGTGTGGTACATATACGACCTTATAAATCTCTGAGACAAAATTGTAGCAAGTTTGGTCATATTCTGATGGAATTTTTTTAGATATTGAGAAGACCACAGCATTGTAATGTTGAATCATTCTCACATCACGGTTTACTTTCTGTGTCTTTCTAGGTGCCCACACTCCTGACTGATGAAGGTTGCTCAAGTTGTATCTCTCATCTCTGGTCCTCATGCCATATCTGCGTTTTTTTTTCCCCAAAGACATACCATCCCTTTCATCATTTACACCTGCTATAAACATGTCACTTGTGCATATGAAGGTAAATTGTTTACCTAGTCTTAATCCACACTACAAACCATGTATCACGTTTACAGAAACTTACAGGGGGTAGACAAAAATAATGGAAACACAATGTGACAGAGGAGGTCTTACACTCAGCACTATGATATGTAAGTTCTGAAAGCAGCATGATACACCTAACAGGGTTCAAAAGAGGCCAAAGAATTACTGCTTGAACAGTGGTTGCAAGTTAAAGCTCAGTGATAGATGGACTGTCTTGCTTTGTGTCCAACTATCTCTGGACAAAAAGCAAGGCAGTCACTAAACACCACAAAAATATGGCATGACAAATCATCACTGAACTATATCAGCACCTCTGCAACTTGTGGTAGGGCTTCTCTCACATTCTGCACTTCTTCCTACATCCAGATAGGTTTACCTTTGAAGAAACCTACAATGTCTGTTGCCTACTGTTAAACATGGTCGGGGTCTGCAATGGTATGGGCAGCCACCTTGTGAGAGTCATTAGAACTGATGATACCTGTGCATGGTTGTATGACAAACACGGAATATGAGGCCATTTTAAAGTACCAGATATACCACATGATGCAAACACCATTCCTTCATGATGTCCCTATCATATGATGTTTCCCATATGATGTTCCCAAGATGATAAAACTACCAAACATACTGCTAAACAAATGTAAGAGTGGTTTTATCAACATGCACATGAAGTTAAACACTCTCCATGGTCTCTCTATTGACAAGACATAATTGAACATTTCAATGATGTTCTGGAGTACAGATTGTAGAGTATCTTTCCACCTTCTTCATCCTTTAAATGACTGGATGCCTTTCTTCTTGAAGAGCAATTTTTTAACTCTAAAAATGTTTGTGTGTGTATAACAATATACTACAATATAGTGTTTTCTGTCTACATTTTTTGATACATTTTGAGAAAACTACTGGTAGGGATAAAATATAGCTCAGCATTTCATTTTCTTATTCTTTGCTGTAATGTCATTTAAAGGACAAGTGGCGGAAAGCAGCCCAGGAGCTGGTAAAAACTGACAAAGCCTTTTTAGAGTACCTCAGTGATGTGAATGTCACTGTGCTCCAGCACCTACTCAACTATAGTAAGTATGAAAGATGTTTTTGTTAGCCAACTAATTTAGAACATCAAAATACTTGTATATGATCTCTTTCCTTTTAAATGAATAAACTTTGTTTAGCATTTTTAAGATGCATCCTATATCCCTGTTTATGTTTAAGTAACTTCTTGTGTTATGTTATAGACGTGGTGGAGAGTAAATTCCAGATGCAAATGACACAGTTACTCCAGTTGAATGAAAAATTCCAGGCCCTGTGGAACAGTACGGAGATTCAATGCAAGCAGCTCCAGAGCCTCGTATGCCTGGGCAACATTCCGAGCAGCAAGGATGTATACATCATCAGCCACATGGGAAACATCCAGCAGCTCTACACACAGTAACTATCACAACTGAGTTAATTACAGTGAAATATGTGTTTCAGCATCTTTATAAGTAGAAATATGTTAATATAATTTAATCAAAGCAGGAAGACTGTTATGAATTAAAATGACTTAATGGAGACAGATTACTGAAATGGTTTACGCAAGTGGAAAAAATCAGTTGTCTATCCATGCATCAGCCTTCTGTACTGCTAATCCAGTACAGGGCAATCAAATCATCATTTGTAATTATGACTACATTCCTCATTTTGTCTACTTTTTTACCAAAACAGTAGTTTAAAGAAGTTATAGTCAAATGACCAGTACTCCAGAAAAGTCAGCTATTTAGCGGAAGTGTTTCAAAAGGGCTGTGGCTCAGAGGGTGACCAGAGCACTGTGACCTCACACATTCAGCACTGGCCATTTGAGTTCCACTCGTACCCCCTGTGTGTGGAATTGGCGTGTTCTCCCTATGTGGGTTTAGTCCTGCCATCCAAAGACCAATAGTTAAGCTAGTTGTTACCTCTACATTCCCCTTGTGTGCTTATGTGTGCCTAGTAATTAACTGTTTCCCTCCTTTGTGTGTGTTCCTCTGCCTTTGGGATAGGCTCCAGGCCAACCCTGTACTAGATATGCTGTTGGAAAATAGATGGGTAGATTTAGATGACAATGAGGCTGGCGTATATCTGGCAGAAAGTCATTGCATCCTCTCACTGAAGGAAAAAAACGAGTGATAAAATTAATTCAATTTTTCAATTCAATTTTATTTATATAGCGCTTTTAACACGGAGCGCGGTCACAAAGCGCTTTACATAGTCCCGGGCCCACAGTCCCCAGAGAGTAAGTCAAAGGCGACAGTGGCAAGGAAAAACTCCCTCAAGAGGAAGAAACCTTGGGAGGAGCCAGACTCAAAGCGGAAGCCTGTCCTCCTCAGGCCAGCACCAGGCAGGACAAATTAATGAATCCAAGTAGAACAACGTACAGAAACAACAAATTACAACAACATACAGAAAATGCACAAGTAAAATAGTTGCCATGCAAGTATAAATCTTGCCAAGTCAATCCCAGGAAAAAGTAGAGTGTACACTTGTGCTATTGTTTTTTTTTTCCTTTCAATATATAAAGACATGCATTGATCTTGACAGATAAATTAGAGAAATGAAAGACATATGGGAGTGTTTGTAGTAAAGTACATTATACCTGAATAATAATGGTTACTGCATACCAATAACTGCTGAAAAACAATTGCACAGTTAGAAGAAGAGCTTTAGTCAAAATGTAAGAACCATAACGAAATGAAACTAACTCAGTATGGAATTAACATTTAAGATTATTCAAATTTCAACTGAACATCACTGACTTCACAAGAAGAGTGTCATTCCAAAGACTCTTCTCTATTGATTCTACACTGTTAATCCTAAAAAATCCCCCCAAAAAATGCTTTTTATTTTACCAATAACTGTGTTAATCCTGAGCTGCTTTTGATCATTTTTGGTACAAATACACCTTAAGAAAATTGCAACAATACACGTATTTCATTTCCCACCACACCTGTTCTATATGCTTCTACTGTACCTTGTAATGCAAGCAACAAATCTGATTAATGCTCGCAATGACAAGCGTCACAATCAGACAGCAAGATGAAGCTAACAGTCAAGTCAAAATGCCGACAAGTCGTACCGTGCAAGTGTTCAAAATATTGTGCACTAACTTTCACACAGGGCTGCAGCCGTTCAGCCAAAAATGATCAAAATTGTCTCAGAATGAAGTTACTGTATGAATAAAAATACTTTTTTGAACTGTGTAGATTGAAACTGTAATATATTTTTCGTTAAGTTACTGTAAAAAAACATCCATATGATTGGCGATTTGTCACATGGAATATACATATGAGGTTTCTGCACAATTTAAAATTTTTTTTTGTCTATAAAGGCACCAAAATTTTATATTTCATTAATAATTTCTGAGTCAGCATTTAGCACGAGTGAAGACCATCTTTGCAATGTACACAATGATCCCTCTCGATCCAATGTACAGTATGACAAAGATATTGTGAAATATTCTGTTCTACTTAAAGTAGCCCAAAAACAGCTGGAACTTGTTCAGAAATGTGCAGAAATATTAATGAAATTCTCCTTTTGTTTTAGATACTTCTCATTCTTCACTAACTTTGTGGTAATTGGCGGCTTTGAGTATATTGGCAAAAAGACAAGGTATAGTTTCCCTTCCATAAGTAAAAAATGTTTCACAATTCAATCATTTTATATTTTTGACACATAATGAATACTTTTACATGTTATGTATATCGTATAAATATATACATTTGAATAAAGTGAAACAGTCCCCAGTCTAAATATACACTGCTCAAAAAAATTAAAGGAATACTTTTTAATCAGAGTATAGCATCAAGGCAATTAAACTTCTGGGATATTGATCTGGTCAGTTAAGTAGCAGAGGGGGTTGTTAATCAGTTTCAGCTGCTTTGGTG
>JAACJT020001394.1:0-15227 GCA_009936485.2 Gymnarchus niloticus | reverse complement strand
TCTCTCTGACACAGGGACTGCACTTAATTTCGTTGTACCCGTTACAATGACAATAAAGATATTCTGATTCTGATTTTACAATTTACACTGATTAGCCTAAAATTCTTACATGTCGTTTGAATAAACCCACGCAGCATAATGAGACGCAAACATGCAAATTGCAACACGCAGACCCAGGATTCGGGCCGCCGACACTAGAGGTGTGAGGTAACAATGCTATCCACCGGTCATCCGTGCCACCCAATTTCTGGAGCAAATTCAAGCGGAACTTGGCTTGTTCTGTGTAATACTCTTACTGTAAGATGCTGTACTCTTTTTCAGAAGTTATATGACTTTTTTTTTCCTGTTTAGGCTCCAGATGGTCACATCTTCTTGGAAGCCTTCTCGCCTTTCTACCGGTACGCCCAAGATTTTTCGGTGGCTGTCGCAGAGCCTGTGAGCCGCCCCACACACATCCATGAGTACAAGCTGACCGCCGGCTCCCTGTACTCGGCTGTCAGCATGGGTCTGCAGACCGCGGACATCACTGAATACCCGCAGAAACTTAGCAAAACCTTTGCGCCTGACGGAAATGTCCGGTTCGTCCAGGTGAGAGGATCCACCTGGCCGAATGGGGGCCATTTTTTAAACACTCTCAGCCTGATAAATTGGCAGTTGAAAGTTAATATTGAGTTATATCTTTTTCCCCTACGGCACTGCGCTGTCAGCTATGGAAAGGTGAAGCTAGTGCTGAAGCAGAATAGGCAAGCGTGATTTTTCATAGAATGTGGGTGAGGTGTAGCCCAGCAGGACGGGGATCGGTTCCTTCTCCCAGAAGGCTGTGGGTTTGAATTTCATGGCCATCGGAGTAAACTAATTGCTGTCGGATCCTCGAACAAGGCCATTAATCCTAAATGCTCCAGAGATGCTGGCTGATTGGCATCACTGTCCCCAAGCTTTTCACACTCGTATGTCACTTTGTACATGAGCGTCTGCAAAATTTAAATTACAAAATGGTCGTACAGAATAAAGAATCACTGCTTGTGGGACAGTTCAGCTTGTCCCGGTCTGTTGTCACTGCATCATCGAGTGATGTATCAGATGGCCCCGTCAGTCTAAACCAGATGGTTTTGTTTGTCGCAGGTACTTTGTGGAGAGCACGTTTCCTGATGTGATACAGCACCTTCTGCAGGATCGTGTCATCCACGGGTGTCTTCGTACCGCAGAAGAGGGCGACACAGAGCACATTACAGAAGTCATTTCGAGTAAGCCCGCTGTACGTAAATCTTCAACGTAGAGACATATACGTGCACAAAAACACTACCTCAGTGACATAAACGCAGCAGAAATGTGAGGTCATATTTCACAAAACAGAGTGGAACACGTGCTTCACTTTAGTTCCAGAGCTGAAAAGGTGCCTGATGTTGTAGCGAGGTCATGTGTTTCTCCTCTTATTCCCGATGTCAGTGTTAGTAGGCAACGGTGCGGCTCCTTCCACATCCCAGGTGCCTGTGGGCCAAAACTCAGGTGTGGAGGTTCCAGAGGACATCATGTACTATGAGCAGATGGACAAGAAAGAGGAGGAGGAAGACGAGACTCAAACTGTGTCATTTGAGATTAGACAGGTGAAGTTACTACAAAAATGACGTCAACGAAATCAAGGGTCCTTTATGAAGACAGACAGGTGGTCTCAGGGCTGTATCGCTCTCTCTCACTTCCCTCCTTCGTCATGTCTGACCGAGGAGCTACAGAAACGCTGTATCGAGTCGGAGCACCCCTTGCCGGCGGAGTACGACTTCCATAACGACACCGTAAACCCTGACATTAACATGGACCTGAGGCGCACTGCCATTCTGCGGCCCTACCAAGAGAAGAGTCTGCGTAAAATGTCTGGCAATGGCCGAGCTCATTCTGGGGTCGTCGTGATGCCCGGTGGTCAGTAACGGGGGTCACGTTTCCAACGCGACTTTTTCGTACGACCGCAAGCCTTTTATGCTCGAACTTTTTTGTTACTATTTTGGCGTTCAACTTGAGGGAAAACTTTTTTGGTCTACGTAACTTTAGGATTAGTTTGCTAGCCAACTATGGCTACGCACGTTGGGTTGGTGTTGCAAGATTTTTTTTCTCGGCTGGTTACGCGTATCATATCTGCTGTTACAAAACCATCTAGCAGATCAAAAACCACGTAACATTTCAAATAAATAATAAATACTTCATATTTGGGGAGAATAGTCGTCTTCGACAGGGGCGGGTCTACTGGCAAAGTGCTTTGATGAGACTCGTTTTGTGTTAGAAAGGGGAGTATGCAGAAGTTCAAATGAAATACTGCTAAAGGGGCAAGTTAGCCGAAAGAAGAATGGAAAAGACGTGTCATTTGATTATTTCCTCGACCATTTTGATTTCCATATTTTATATATATCGTTAGTTAGAAATGCTAACGCGTAAATGCTCTTAATAACAACGATCGGCACTTTATTCACCCCCACGTTTGGAATGTCAAAATGTTCAAAATGAAATAAATATATATTTAAAGAAATAGTTGAATAAATAAATATTTCAGTAATTCATGAAATGTATCATTTTATTTCGAAATAGTTCAATAAATGTATTTTATTTCATAATAATAATGTGGCTTCTACGTAAGACCTTTAAATTATATTTCATAATAACATTCAAACTTTTCATAATGATGTGTTTCTGAACAACGTTTTAGCAAGTGACATTTTTCATAATGAAGTTGCACTCTGTCTGTCACTTTGAGGGGGGTGGGGTGAAGTCTGTAGTCTTTCCATCGCACTCTCCAAGTTGAGAGTGAGCCAGAGCAATTAAGATTAACAGCCTCACTTGAGGGCCCGGTGGTGATATGGACACTGTGGTTGGCTGCAGGACTCGAACCCAAGACCTTTTGATCATGATTGGAGAGAACAAACCCACAGAGCCAAATGCCTGTCCTTGTAGGGGTTCTCATGTGATTTTTTTTTTTTTGTGTATGAAAACCCTTTGGAAGCCATATTGAAATCTCTTCAATTAACCAATTAAGGCCTTTTGTTGCAAATGTGCTTCGGCAACAAGACACACCTGCCAAGCGGTAGGAGCAAAGCGGGAGACTCCGGCCATCCTCTTCTCACCAGCCACGAGTGGTGTTAACGAGGTCTCGTCATAGAATACAAATGCTGGTGAGCCAGCGCTAGTGGAAGCTTTGTGCTTTCCTCGAAGAGGAACTGCACCGAGGTTGTCGGTTAAGCTGTGCGGTAGTTGCTAAAGGTACCTCTGTACGGACTGTAGAAGCTGGATCTCATTTGAATGGTCCCTGTTGTGTGAGCTGTTTGAAGGTGGAGCGATGGCTTGTCAGTTAATGGTAGCAGTAAAAGTAGTGAAGGTGGAGTGTGGTGATTGCATGGAAAGCTTTGCTGGCTGGATTGTGAAGGTGAGTCTAGACTTGACTAGTGATGCTGAGTGGAGTATTGATGTTTGAGGTTGGCTTATAGTGTAGGGGAGTGTTTGTGGTGGTGCTGTTGCTCTGGTGTGAAGTGGAGTTGTGGGCTTCCCTTCACAAGGGACGGAAGCCCCCACTTGTTAAAAGGGGCCCTGTTGGTAGTGTGGTGTTGACTATTGGTGTGGGGCTGGGGAAATGGCTTGGCCATAGCAGTTGTGTGGCAAGTTGGCTGTGGTTGTAGTGAATGGTTTGCTTGATTGTAGACGTGAAGGTGAGTATGAGGATGTGTAATGGGCTTGTTGTGAGACAAACTGGTTTCCTGTTTGAATGTATGGTGTAGAAATGAGCTTGGGGGTTGTCATTTTAAACAATGGGTTGGTGTAAAGTGGCTAGGCAGTGGTTTCGGATTTGGTATTGAAGGTGTGAAGTTGGCTGAGGGACTTGAGTGTTGATGGTATGGGCAAAAAGGCAAGTGTGCTTGTGTTGGAGAGGCATGAATGCTGTGCTTTGCCTCACCCTTTAAGGGTGAGGTGTGGTGTTGAATCTGAGGGTGTATGGCTTAAATATTTCCAGGATGTGTGAGCCATGTGAGGTTTGGTGGCTGTGGGAAATGGCGGCAAACTTCTGTTTGGGCTTAGAGGTGGGACTGCATCTGCTTGTGAATGTCCCCCACTAGTGTGCTATTGATAGCATTTGAATACCTGAACACTTGGTTGTATATCATGTTTAAGGCAATGGGTTGTGTAACTTCCAGCAACCTTGGGTAGTTGTTGGGTGGGAATCAGTGTTGTCGTCTTTGGTTTCAGGAACTGGTTGTGGACGCCGGTTTGTCTGTTATACTCGGACAAGTTGCCGTAATTGCAATTGTGGTGGTGGTCTGTTGCCCATCCTGCTCCCCTTCTGTTTTTGGATGTTTAGGTTGCGGAGATGCCTGCCTGTGCACTGGCTGATGTTCTATGCCCAAGGTATAAGGCTCTAGAATGTCTTCAATACTGTTCTCCCCCCAGGTCTACTGTTTCAGGGGGCTGGTAAATTTTTTGCAAGAGAAGTGACATTGGGCTCAAGAGTCTTGTCCTACAGAGTTCTGCAGGTGAGGAATGGGGCTCTGGCAGAATGTTGGGTAGCTAGTCACTGTCTGCCTCAGCTTATAAGCTGAGGCAGAGGTGGGTGGGGATCAGTGGTACTGACTTGAAGTGTTCTGTGGGTGCTGTCAGTGAGGCGTGTATCATGGTTATTCTTGGACTACTTGTCTTGGAGGAATTATTCCATAGTAAATTGCTGTTCTGCTCATGTGTTCTCCCCCCCTCCCTCTTTCTGTAGGTGTGGCCCTTCCAGATCTTCAGATTGAAGAGATTGCTGTATTGTGTGCTGGCCTGTGTGTCCATCCTGAGTGACTTGGTGCCTTCTGAGCCATGGTCCTGACTGGCAGACTGGATCTTCCAATATGCTGTTATTTGTATAAATGAAGTTGTGGTTGCTAGGGGGGGTGGGCTTCTGGGTTGTGTGGCTGTTCCTGCATGGGTCCCCTCCCTATTTGCCTCTTGTTGCTGGCTTGATGTAGTAGTGCATTATGGCCAAGCAGGGATGTAGTATGTGATGGCAATGTACATGTAGTTTAGGAAGCATTAGCTGTGTGTGCGCTGTAATTTTTCTGTGGTGAGGGGTATCTTCTGTTGTGAATGACTTGAATGTGCTGTGGTATTAGTTCTACCAGTTTCTTGTACAGGTGGAAGATGGATTGAGAAGTGGAAGAATAACTTGGTAAACAATTGGAGGTTTTCCCCTTTTTTGTGGCATTAGCTGTATTCTATTACTACATGTAGTAGTGGTGGTAAATTGATGGGCATTTAAATGCCCATCACTTGGGGGGGGGGGAATGTACTGCTTGGGGTCTGTGAACCATTCCTGATGCTTTTATTATCTCAAGTGGTGTGGCTGTCTAGTGTAATAGGTGTGTAAATGTGATGTTTTTCCATTACCTGTGGGCCAGAGGGGAGGCTTTACTGGAAGTTACCTTGGATCATAAATGGGCAGGTTGAGTTGGAGACTTGGTCTCAGGTGAGACCAAGTCTCCTGTTAGAGGTAGCTGCATGTGTCAGATGGTTGTGGCACTTTAGGCAGGCTGGGGCAAAATCATCAAATGATATGGGGAATTAAGGTACTTCATGTGTCTGTCCCTCTGTATCCAAAATGAGATTTGGCAACAGTGCAACATCTCTAGCAGATGTTGCATGTTCTGGGGCTGTAGCAATGAATAGCTATCCCTGGATAGCTGAGATTGGGCATGCCTGTTCCTGAGTGCACTTGTTCTGGGGGGGAGCTTTCTGCACTGTGTATCCAGCTGGCCCCTCTTGCTGACCTTGTGACCCAGATATCAAAGGATGTATATTGTAAAAAGGTGACTGTGGTTTCAAGTGGCCTCATTGGTGAAGTCTTCTTGCCACCCTTTGGGGGGGGGAAGAAAAGAAATGCATGGTGTTGTCTGAGCTTAATGACACAAAAGCCTGGGCATCATCACTACTGCCTTGTTTTCTGTGGGCAGGGCCTTTGCATCTGAACAAGAAACCATTTCTTCCCCCCACCCACCCTGTGGCTGCTTCTCCCTTGGTGTTAGCCCTAGAGACAGTGTAGCCACCTACACACATGTGCCAGGTGTGAAACTAGCTTACAGTCCAGAAACAAAATTTGTAGTATTTGCTTACCCACAGTTTAGGTAAGCTAGGGCTCTGGGGGGGGAAAGAAAAGGATTCCTTTTGCCAAAGGCATATTGGCCATTTGGTGTAAAGGCAGCAACTTGCATGCCTCTGTTAGAGCCACCACTTCTGCAGCAGTCTAGAATTCCATGTGCCAACTGCAAGTCTGAGCCATCAACAAACAGGTCCTGGACCTAACAGAGTCAGCCTCCCATGTCAGTGTTTTCTAGGGGTCTTGGTGAATGTTATGATTTCCCCACATCCATTATTAGACTATAGGGCATGAGAGAGAGGAAAAGGTGGATGGCACACAAATGGGTAGTGAGAATGTCTGTTTATATATTTACAACTGACAAAGCCACCAATCACATTTATTATTTTGGCCTGGGTCACTCCTGACAATATTTCTCACCCTCATTAGGAGGAGGGAAAAAAAAAAAAAACACCACACACCCTCCCACAAGTGAATCCCCAAAGCTGGCTTTTTGGTCATTGGTTAAAAGGAAACTCCTCTCCCTATGCACCACACAAGCCAAGGTGATGGTATCGTAAGTGGAAAAATTACTAACAGCTGAAATGAAACCAGAGAAAAAAAAAAAAAAAAAAAGTGTACACAAGGGTGAAGCAGTAATCAGAAAACTAAGCCAGTCATCCATGGGAAGCACAAATCAAAAAAATAGTGGAGCGAACTGAAGAATTCTTCAATGGTGGACTTTTCAAAATGGGAATCTGGGCGTGACGTGGGCGGAATGGAGGATGGGCAGGTGGACCTGAAACAAAAACACACGTGCCATCATATTTTCTGGGGTGCGTAACATACAACACTGTTTTCCCCTTCTCTGGGGGGCAGGGTTTAAATGACTACTGGTTCCATTCCCATTTGGGCTAGTAAATAACCACATTTTCTACTGTCAATTGTACACTTTGACTAGGAGTATACATGTGAAGTTCATTCTCACCAATGGGCCCAAATCCTTCCCATGTGTCATCGGCAGAGAGTGTACAGGATGAATGCTTCCACTCGTTCCCAGAATGGGGGGGTTCCCCCCAGAACATCAGTTCCAACCTTAGCTTACCATTCTTTTTCATCTGTGAGAAGCGCAGCTCACTGGGACTCAGGTATTGTGTGCGTTAGCTTGGTTTACCAATAGATTAAGCACACAGCTGTAGGTATGAGTCTCCACTTGTACACTTACAGAAGGGGCAAAGGGTCCTATTTATTTCACCAACGTGAAGCTGTCAGGCTTGCTCTTGTCCAATCTTGTCCCTTGCAGTCCCTCTGATAAGCACTTTGCACATTAAATCCCCTGCCAATACATTTACTGGACAGCAAAAATGAAAACACACTCAGTTTTGGTGGTGAAGCAAATTCACTCGTTGTTAGCAGAGAATATTGCGCTCCAGAACTGACCGGAAAGTCTATATCTTTCCCTTCTACCGTCATAGTGGGCAATTTGTGAGCCTCTGCGCTATATGTGCCTTTTGAGCTCTGTTCTAAATACGTAATGGCTTGTGTGACAAGAAGTACGGTAGAGTTCTGCTGAGCAAGCGGGTCTTTGTTGCAATTAGTGGGGTTAGTAAGCACAGTGGGAGCGACGGACAGTGTGTATTTTGACTCACCCGGCCCCGTTCCTCCCACCGCGTCGACCCAGTCTCCCCTAGCCGCCATCTCGGATCCAACAGTCCTTTGCCAATGTCCCTCTCTTCCGCAGCTGAAACAGGCATTTCTATTCCTTCCTGACCCTCTGCCTCTCCCCCCTCCTTGTCCTCGTGTCTCCGGTGGTCTGTACCACGGTCAGCATGTCTTCCTTTTTGCTCTGTTTTCTCTGCACTTTATCTTTCAGCAATTTCTCCACGTGAATTGCATGTTGCTCGATTGACTGTAACTTGCCAGAGTCCCAAGTTACGCAACTCTCTTTCTTTTACCTTTTCAGCTATGCCTGGTCGTAAGCCATTCGGGACGCTGTTTGTGAGATGGGCTTCATATGCGGTCACGTTCACTTGCTCATTCATGTCGTCTGGCTTTGTTATTCCGCAGTGAACGTCATGTACCTCTCTAAATCTCTGCATAACAGTCTCTCCCCTCTTTTTGTTTGCGAGAGGAGATTTCTGCCATATCCATTCACACAGGGAAAGCCTCTTCCAGCCGGGTTCGCAATCGGTTGATTGCTGCCTACCGGGATTTTTTCTCATCATGTTCATAGTCTGGGTTTATCGGACTCACGTTGTCACTTCCCCAGACTGCACATGATATCTCATAAAAGTCCAATCCCAGGTGTAGTCCCAACAGTCAGTGTAATTCATAGCCGGTGGGTCGAAACTCTTTGCAGAATTGTCCCAGACCTTCTACGAACTTTACGCCTCCCACCTGTCTGGGGTCAGCGAGGCTCTTCGCTATATCAGTGACGTCACCAGCAGTCCAGGGTCTGTCCAGGACCAGCATGCGATCCCCATCGGGGGCTTGCAACTTCGACCACGGGCAGCTGGAGGACGTCATGTAACTGACCGGCTTCATCCAGACGCAATGGGCTTCCTATGGTGTGCAGCTGGGCTGTTCTGGAGACGTCAGGTCAGCCTGAATCACCGGCGGTGCCGTGGGCACTTGTCCGACGGTGGCGAGCTGGGGTGGACAGGTCTCCGCGGACAGGAGTCCGGGTCCGGGTCAATCTGTTTAACACATTGGAAAGTATGTAAATTCTCCCCCCCCCTCCCTGACTGCCTGCCTTTTTTATCGCGTCTTTGTGCTTCTGTCTCGCAATTTCCAAAGGCGGTCCAGTTCACGTTTACCCTATACTTTTTTGTTTTGTCTTTTTTCCTTATCTTTTTCCATTTGTTGAAGTCTTATTTTCAATTGTTCTATCTGTCTTAAACTGAAACTACCTCCTTTTGGAAAACCACGTTCTGATATCCAAAACGCCAATTGTTCACATGATTCAACACCATAATTGATTCTCATGAAATTCACATTTGGAGATATTTCAAAATTCCCTTTCAACTGTTTGCTGCCTCCAGATCCCATTTTTTGGGGAATTTAACTTACCAACAATCTCTCCAAACTGATTCCCTACCGATCTTCCAGAGAACCTTTCTCTGGTACCACGTGGTACTGTCTTCCAGACACTCGTCGGCGCTGGACAGGTTTCCTTGAACCTCGCTTAAAAGCAGTGAGCGACCGTCGCTCTTCAAGGGTCCCAGATCAAACTTGCTCGGGTCCCACACCTTCCCACAAGCCTTCCTGCAAGTTTGGATCGCGTCGGCCAATCATGAGAAGAAAGTTTTCCCCACCTTAGGTTCCTCGGATCGCGGCGGCTTAGAACCCCTTTTTCTATTATCTCCTGGTCCCGATGCTCGCGCGATCCTGCCGACTACACCGAGTTCTGTGGCGGAAAAACAATCAACTCAGAGTCCAGAGACAGCAAATACCTTTATTTTTCAGTGCACAGAATAAGCAGAGACAAGAGGAGTCCCCCCTCCACACCCTCGAGTCTGCTGAGCAACTTTTTAGGCAGACTTGTATATGTTTCTTCTTTCAAAGCACCCTTGTTTTCCACATCTCGCTACCTCAAGGCCGAAACAAACTAGTTCTAACCAGCCTCGTGGCCATCCGTGTCCTTCAGACCCTAAGCCACCTGTGTAGGCTCAGGAAATACATATGCCTTATATGGTCATACTTCCCTTCTGGTACATTTCCACTGCTTTCTAAAACAATACATATCAGTAATTTCCATTACACTACCTTATGGCAATTCGAGTGCAGCCATGTTGTGTCCATATTTACTACATCAAGACCTGATGCGGCTGTTTTGTACCTGTGTTGGTTGATGTAATTCACCTCTCCCCGCACTACACGATGATCCAACATGGAAGTAAAATGTACAAATGAGTGACAGCATGACAAACTTAGTGACTCTAGCCTATGTTTAGAACCTTTAACAATGGGGGCACATCTGACAAAGTGGACCTGCATTTTTATTACTGGTTTAGGAAACAAGTTTCATTTTAACATTTTTGAATTACACACTTCTTGTTGCACCAAAACCAAAAATTACATATGAATGTGCCTAGTTTGAGCAGTGTTCCTACCTCAACACACTTGGGCAGCTAGTCAAGGCCTGTCAAAGTTGACATTTACAGAGTGTGGGACTCACCCTGTCTGTAGGAGAATGCTTGGCAGCCCAATGAAACTAACCTGCCCTCTGGGACTGACCAAGCCAAACACTATTTCCACTCTTGGTCCCAATGTATTCTAGACTCAAGGCTCACCCTGATATTAAAACACTTAAGGGCCTTTAATTGCCATGAAGCTAATGTGGGAGTAATAGGGTCGAGTTCCAGTCGGAACTATTGCACCACCCGGAAAACAGGGTTACAATAAACATATGGCTTAGCTTCTTGGTATCATTGGAGGATGACACATTTAGCAAACCTCCTCTGTATCCCTCAGAGGAAGACTGTTCTGGTACCACAAGTCACCTACACAGCATGAGGGGAACTGAATGAGCATGGTGTTGACAATGCTGTTTGAATTAATGGTCCCTCTGGTGGCAGTGATGGGGGGGGTTCGGTTCAGGTGGGAGGCCCATCCCCCCCGGCTGATGATTGGGCTTAAAGGAAGTATGTCAGGGTGGACATGTGTAATCTGAATGGAGCATACCAGACTGAGGGGCCTCTTCAAAAAAAAAAAAAAAAAGTGGCATCCCCTCTCCACTCATGCAGAGTAGTTGCAATAAGACAGAGCACATATATAGCCAGGACTCCCACTAAGTACCTTTTACATGTGAACCATTATGATATCTAATCCAAAAACTGTATATTCAAGAAAGTCAAATGAATTTCAGACACAGTTCCAATTTACTTGTGTATAGCAAATTTCACACAATAAATCATATGTGTGTTTGGTACATGAATGAGCCCTGGGAGCAAAGCCAGACCATTGGTGACAGAAGGTAAATTTCCAATCACCTTGATGCCCTCGGGTGCCATTTTGGCATCTTCACGGATGATGAATATCGCTGTGGGTATCTGGACGGGTACATTTTTCTTTGCCTCATCCTTCTCGGAAAGCTGCAAGACACAATAGAAGTGAAAAGTTATTACAATGAGTTCACATCCACATTTCACAATTAAACTGACTGATTACTATTTTATACTTACAGAGGAGCATTACGTATCTTGATTTACCAGAAATTCTTTAATCTTCAAATTGACTCTCCCTTGTTGAGCATCAGACACTTCGGGGCAATCTCCCTCTTTAGTGACATCAGTATCCTACACAAAAACAATTACCACATTTGTTGATGGCTTTGTGAACTGATTTGGTATGGTGTGTCCTGGCCAGTTAATGGGGGTGCATCGAGTGTCTTGAATAAGCCACTGGAAACAGCTGTCAGTGGTGTGACTATCAGAAACTTGTAGGATTCTCTAGTGGGTACACAACAAATTCTATGAAGCTAAGTGACCATCTCGATCACTGTTTTTGGAAAGTGATGCCGTGGTCGAGGTTCTCGAGTACGAGTGTAGCACGCCACAAATACTACTATGATTGAAACCCATTTCATCAGATTAAGCCGCATAAAGTATCTAATCAAAAACTGGCCCTTTGGCTGAATCACTTTGAAAAACTGATGCTGTCTATAAGCAATCTAGCCTATGCGCTCAAATTGAGATGGGATTTTGACTTCAGCTTAACGGCTGCAGGTTAGGAGTTTCGGAGTCTCTTTCTGGTTCTGGAATCAAATTACAGATTCTAACTCCTTTAAGCTGGAATCCAGAATTTGATTAAAGGGGACAATTCATAAACAGACTACTACTTTCTTGAAGATTACAGAAGCCTAATTTTGGCCTGTGTTGCAGATAGGCACGTTGCCTTTCTATGCTGTTAATTTGGTGACGATCAGAGCAATCCAGAAGTCAAAAAGTGCAGTATAGAATGCGAGTAGTCTTGCATGTCCAGCAGCTTCCCTGACTGATCTTGCCAGAGGCTGGAGCTAGAGATGCCAAACTTTGGAAAAAACACTAAATACCTCTTGAAGGACAGGTCTGTGAAGCTTCAAGCTTCTAGTACCTATGACTGTGTAGTTTGTGACTTGTTTGACGGACACGTCACTCTAGGTCCTACCCTGAGGCCAGGAATGCACTCACGCTGACCCCTGACCATTGTCCATTGCATTTGCCTTACCGGTCCCAAAAAGTCAGTCTAGGTCTGAAACAGAGGGCCAAGAACACACTCCTGCTGACCAGTCCAAAAACTGAGTCCTGGGTCCACATGGTGTCGTACGCCCCCTGGCTTTGAATACCGGCAACCGTCTAAGGATTTAGTTTTCGGACATTGGACTAGGTTTCTGGAGCATCCAAAAGCCTGGTTCCTATATCTTAGCAATGGTTGTAATTCGTTGTGTCCAAAAACATGGTTCCAAATTTTGATCTCCATTCATTTCAATGGGACAAAATCCAAAAAAAAGTACCTAACCTCCCTTCATTTGGGCAATGTCAAAATTTGTGTCAATTTCATTCCCGCATAATTCCACCTCACATCGCAGTACTTCCTCACAGATATTCTCACTGTCGTTACCTCTCAAGAGTAGTCGTTTTCATTTTGCATTTTAATTGCCAGACTGAACAAGTCTGGCTAATGACAACATCTTGTTCAGTCATTTAAAATAAAATGACTGAAACAACAATGTTTCGATAGTGCCGTTAGTGTAGGTTTTCGCACAAATGTTAGTTGGCAGAAGAAAATATCTGCTTAAATCGAGGTGAACGATAAAGAAACCAGCGGCTCGGTGCATAAGGCGTTTCTGTAATGACAAGTTTACCGGTAACCAGCGGCTCTGCCCACACCACTTGAGAGTTTTGTCACACGTGATTTTTCTGTTTGTCGTCCAATATAACAAATGTACAATTATATACTGTACACGCCGATAATATACAAAATATATTACTCTTGGTTATACGTGAAGAATAACCAATAGGCAATAAGCATTCTGACTACAAGAGGGCAATTAGGCATCACGTATAGGCTACACATAGTCACACAAATTTTTAGGATTACAATACACAATTCAGCTTTTTTAAATCACTCAAACCTTTAGACTAGGACAACATTCATGTATTTTAATGAAGCTTTGAGAGGTTAAATTGTTAACCCAGCCACTGGGAATGCACAGGCCAGTGTATTCCTTAGTGCAGGTCCCAAGCTCGGATAAATGGGGAGGGTTACGTCAGGAAGGGCATCTGGTGTAAAATTTTTCACCAAATCTAACATGTGGACGACGACACAGATTTCCATACCGGATCGGCCGAGGCCCGGGTTGACGACGACCGCCACCGGTACGGTTAGCCAACAGGGTGCCGGTGGAAATTCGGCTACCGTTGGCCAAAGCCGAAGGAGACGGGAAAGGTGTGCCTAGAAGCAGGAGGAGGAAGGTTAGGAGAGTGGAAGTGAGGGTAGGAACTTTCAATGTTGGCAGTATGACTGGTAAAGGGAGAGAGCTAGCTGATATGATGGAGAGAAGGAAGGTCAATGTACTGTACGTGCAAGAAACCATATGGAAGGGGAGTAAGGCCAGGTGTATCGGAGGTGGGTTCAAATTGTTCTACCGTGGTGTGGATGGGATGAGAAATGTGGTAGGGATTATCCTGAAGGAACAGTATGCCAAGAGCGTTTTGGTGGTGAAAAGGGTGCTGGACAGAGCGATGAGTGTGATGCTGGAAACTGAAGGTGTGATGATGAATGTTGGTAGTGCATATGCCCCGCAAGTTGGGTGTGAGACGGATGAGAAAGAGGCATTTTGGAGTAGTGAGTTGGATGAAGTGGTGGTGAGTGTAGCCAAGGGAGAGAGACTGGTGATTGGAGTGAATCTCAAAGGGCATGTCAGTGAAGTCAGCACTCCAACGACACACAGAACATGCAAAGCGGGAGGGACGGCACTGAGAACAGTCAATGGCACTGATCCCCACCCAGCTCTACAACTCAGCCTATAGGCTATGTTTGGGGACTGAGTAGCTACCCAAGGTCTCTGTAAGCTAGACCAAAAAGGTGTGTTCTAAGGCTAGACTTAAACAGAGAGTGAGCCAGAGTGCCACACTGCTGCCGGAAGAGTAGTCCACAGCTGTGGAGCTCTGCAGGAGAATGCTCTGCAGCCCAATGTCACTTTGTTCACTCGTGAAACTAATAAATAACCTGCCCCCTGAGAGCAAAGCAAACGAGGGAGTAAGGAATCAAAAGATCAGACAGATATTCTGGAGCCAAACCATGCAAGGCCTTATAGGTTAGTACTAGTACTTTAAAGTCAGGGTGAGACTTAACAGGAAGCCAATGTAAATATGACAATAGAGGACTAATATGATTGAACTTCAGAGTTCCAGTTAACGCTCTTGCTGCAGCATTTTGCACCAGCCAAAGTCTAACAACCTGGAGTCGTATCCAGAAAACAGAGCATTACAATAATCCAATCCAGAGCCAATAAAAGCACGAATTAGCTTCTCTGTGTCACTGAAGGACAACATTTTCCAAACCTTGGCTATATTCCTCAGGATATATATAAAAAAAGCTGTTTTAGCGATATTCCTAATGTGAGCATCAAAGGACAGATCTGGGTCAAAGACACCAAGATTTCTAACCAGTGTGCTTGGTTTAAGTGAGCATCCATTATATTTGGCATCAATCTGTACTTGAAGCCCTCTAGGACCAAGCAGCATTACTTTGTGTTATCTTGATTTAGGAGCAAGAAATTTCCGGCCATTCAGCTCCTAATATCTAATAGACAATCTTCAGTCGTTAACAGATGAGGCAATTCACCAAGTTTAGCTGATGCATATAGTCGTGTGTCATCAACATAAGAGTGGAAATCGATACCATATTTTCTACTTGTGTCACCAAGTAGCAGCATAAACAGGGTGAACGGCAGTGGGAAGTAGTTGTGGAACACCATAACTAACTCTAGTATAATCAGAGCATTTATTGTTAACATAAACTGGTAGCGGTCAATGAGATAGGACTGTAAACCAGGACAGAGCCTGCCACGTAATACCAACCAGAGATTCGAGTCGGTCTAAGAGAACGTCATGGTCGATAGTATCGAATGCTGCACTGAGATCTAAGAGCGCCAGCAAAGAAA
>JAACJT020001393.1:0-15233 GCA_009936485.2 Gymnarchus niloticus | reverse complement strand
CTCTGACACAGGGACTGCACTTAATTTCATTGTACCCGTTACAATGACAATAAAGATATTCTGATTCTGATTCTGATGCGTGGGTCACTTGATTGCCTGACATCCTGTCCAGGGTGGACTCCAGCCTCGTGCCCTGTGCCGCTTGGGATAGGCTCCAAGCCCCACTGCAACCCAGACCAGGATAAGAGTTAAGACGAATGAATTTTTTATTATTATTTTTTTAAACCAACTCCTTCCTTAAACAAAGGCACATTTTAAATGTAAATATGGTGGACACACCATAATGAAGAAAATTATAAAGTACTATAGTTACAGTTGTCAATATTAATACTTCAAAAGCAGGGGTGGAATGGAACTAATCCCTCCTGCTAACCACTGATTGGTTTAATCTACTGTCCATCAGCTGGATTAAACTAGGGGCAATTCTAGGATTTGACCTTTAGCAGGGCTCAGATCAATAAAAAAAAATATGGAATGTTCATCAATACCTGGATGGACATGCAGAATGAGTGACTGAGCTCTAGCAACAAGAACTTTGAAGGTTGTTTGCAGGTGTGTAATACCACCGGTTCAAAACAAAAAAAGATATTTGTCTTATATTACTTTCAACTAAGGGTGGACATTAAATCCACGCAGCGATGCTCTCGCCAAAAGCACAGCACCCAATTCCTTTTGCGCACTTCAGAACAAAGATTCCAGAAAGCTTCAGTTCAAACAAAATCTTCGCTAATCGGGGGGGGGGGGGGGCTGTGGGAGAGTTTGTCAATTGTTCACAGCTGTGCTGCCTTGTGACCGTCAAGGGAGCCCACGAAATCTGAGCAGTTCTGAAGGATCGTGGAAAGAATGACTGACTAAGGATGACTAACATTTTTAGGGAGGGCTGTGATGTGAGACGGGGGCTGGATCCACCTGTGGGCTAAACTACACAGTAAGCAGCATCACAGCTCCACCCACTTTGGATTTTCAAGATGCATTTCACCATTTGAAGGATGATTGTCTAAGAAGTTGTAACACGAAGGATCCCAGTACATTATCCTCTATTTTCCTTCAGTTCATTATATGAGCTTCAGACTTTTATCCTTTAACGGTCTATGTTCCATATCAAAGTGGCCTCCCCCACATCGATAACCTTTCCATTCCCCTCTGCTCCAGCTGGTCAAACATAAAAATGGAGTCAATTCCGAGTCCCACTGACTCATTATGTTCACAGGTCCTATTTTAAGCCTGACCCTTCTCCATCTGAAGAGTTTACTTCAGACTAATAAGGCTAATGACATGGCTGAGAAGGTCTGCCAGAACAGGAAACCCACAGTCATCACAATACGTACAGCCAAGCTCGCATCTTCAGCCGAACAGGAAACAGCGACAGGACTCCGGTAATCCTCACGTAGCACAACAGACACAAAAGGTGAAATGTGTCTTTGCATTGTTGCATTTCTCAATGACTTTTTGATCACTGTATTACAAAATATACAACATTTTCATTGCCAAGTCCCCCCGTTGCCAAGCCTGACTGATGTATACAAAAACGTATTGCATCCCTAGGCAGACACGTGCAATAGTTAGTCCGGTTAAGTCAGACACAACTGCAGCTCTAGTTTACATGTTAAGACTCATTCCCAAAGTAAAAACAAACCAGTGTCTGCCCCAGAAGTGAGACTTTAAGATTACTCCAGGAAACAATGCAATATAAACAGCACATCTGTTCCTAAACAGAAAACCTACCCCTCATTAACAGGTTAATAAAAAATTTAACGTCGCACCCCTCGGAACTATAAGCTAGACGGGAGTGGCATTTGACTTGGCCTTATGCATGTAGTAAGCCAGGTAATTTAAGTTCATAATTGATAAAACTACATCCGCAGGGCCTGATGTAGCTTTTTATTAAGTCTTCACAAGAGCTCGTTAACATAAAAGTTGGCAATATTAAGCAGTTTTACCATTACGGAAACATTCCCAAGGTGGTTTAAACCATTGTTATTCAAGCATTGTGAAACTGAGACAGCGAGAGAGAAATATCTATCATCTCGTGCTGGATCCATTATAACTTAATCACTTTAGGTTAAAGTTCCTGCAAATCATATTTAAGGACAGGTTTAAACTACCCAATAATACCTGAAAAATAATAAAACTCATTTCATAGACACACGTAGCTTAAAATTGTGTTCCACACCTTTCCATAATGTACAGATGATGATCAGGACGTTGATGATCCTCAGAAGTCTCGAATTGCACTACATGCATATAGACTGAAATCTCATTAAAATGACAACACTACAATCACTTACCATGGAATACTAGGCAAGGTCCAGCACTCTTTTTAACAAAGCATCATTTTTGCCCAAAAAAAAAAAAAAAAAAAAAATTGGTTTTACCATTTCCGAACTGTGTGTAGTGTGTTTCGTAAAGCATTTAAAGAATGACAGTAAGTGCATTGCACGTTCGAGGCAATTAAAAATATTAAGGTGTGTCAGATGCCTTTAGAGGAAACATATTAAACTTCTATAGTGCAGAGTGTCGATGACAGCTCTCAGAAACATGATTACATATATTAACAGCAATATGTGGATGTGGAGGACCTCATTACTGATGCCTATCAGAATAACTTACTACTGATCCAAAACTGAACACAAAAAAAAGATACGGAAGTCTTTCAAAAGCAACGCAGAGTGAAGTCAGCCCTATAGAATCACCTCCCTTCAACAACAATCCACAGGAAAGGAAGGCATTGCTAATGTACAGCATATTCTTAAAATGGGAGAAACTGGACACCCATCCATCCAAACTGCTTAATCCTATTCAGGGTCGGGGCGGGGCAGAAGCCTATCCCAGGCTACCTTAGGGCACCCTGGATGGGGTATCAACCCTTCGCAGGGAAGCTGGACACCACTAAACAAAATTAAAAAAGGAACTGCTAAAAAGTTCTCAAAATAATTACAAATATTCTCAAAATAAGGACAGCAAACTATTGTTTTTTTAAAGAGTTACCCATCCGCAAAATCAAATCCAAGACGAGATTCAGACGCTAATGCTTTCCTGCCCCGACAAATCAGAATGCAATTAACAATCATACAACTGATGTCAGACAGCAAGGCAAACAAAAAAAATCAGTTAATTCTGATAGATTTACTGCCAATATGAAGTTTGATTCTTGACACACTGCTGTGTGTTTTATGTGAAATGTGTGAAGCTTGCAAATGTGCTGTGAGAAAATACACAAATACACAGATCTATCCATCCCACTTATCTGGTATCGGGACACATGGATAAGCAGTACAACAAATGTACGTCTGTAGACCGGTGGCTCCTGTGTCGCTCACAGCAAATGAGGGAAGCTCATGGTGAACGTTTCGTAGACAGACCTGCTCTGTCGAACCAGCAGAAGTGTCCAACCCAACGCAGGTGCTCATTGGGGTCAAAAGGATAAAAGCTGAGCGTGGCAGATTGGGACTGACCCTCCATGTGATGTTCTAGCCATCCTGCTGGACCTTCTTCATACAGAAAATACTGCAAGGTCAATCATCAACAAAACTACAGTAAGCAAAAAAAGATTTATACATTTTTCTCCCCCCAGGAGAGAAAACAATTCTCAGATTATGAGGCAATCATTTTCACGCTATTGAGGCAATTACTTCATATTTATAGGTATGGATGACAAAACAGTAAAATCAAACACAATACATGGGGCTTTAATAATCTGGCTGTGTTCTCAATATCCCAGACTGCAACTCTGAAAGCCTTCACATCATTGGCTGCAAACATCCAAGCATTTAAAAGAGATGTAGCTCATAGTGGTAAGCAGGCCCAGCCTGTCATCTGCTTCCCTCTCAGTGCAGTCCACGGATCCCCCGCTTTTGTTGTTTGATTTCTTCACACCCGTCATTTCGAATGAAAGAGCTGTCAATCAGTGTCACTGGATTATTATTCTGCATATTAGCTGGGGTAAACATATACAAAAATTTTGGCTGGTGGGGGTATTTTGTGTACTGCAGCCTGATTTGACCCCGCATCCATCCAGTCATTTATACGAAAGGTTTACCAGTAAAAATCCCCCTCTGTTGTGAAATAAAGCTGATTTTTTCAATCTTTATTCGGTCAGTTCTGCTCTTTATTAAGGACGTCATTAGGTTGTATACCTCAAAGTGGATGGGTGTGCCCCGTTTGCCATCATTTTATTGTATGTAGTCCCAGCAGTTCTTGCATCTTGATGGATATAAAATCATACAAACATGGCTGACTTCAAAGCACCGCTATGAGTGTAATCTTTTTCAAAAAGGACAACAAAGAAGCAAAACAAAACAAGAAAATCTTACGGCTGAGCATCAACACACAAAGGGGAACAAAATTTAATCTGGACATTCTGGAGGTTATAATTTGATTTTGATGAAAGCTGAACCAACTGCACCTCAGGGTCACTGGCCTATGCTGCCTGGGATAGACTGCAGTCTCTCCCCCAGAAACAAGGGTAGACAGTTAGAAGACGGATGGACGGACGGACGGACGGACGGACGGACGAACTAACTGCCACATACCAGCGGGGCTGGGAGTTGGAATTCCAAACCCCTAGTGTGTGTGTGTGTTTGTTTGTTTGTTTGTTTGTTTGTGTGTGTGTGTGTGAATTTGTATGATCTTCCCATGTTTAGCAGGTTTCCTCCCTCAGTCCAAATCCATGTAGCTGAAGGAATTGCTGAAAATCCCCGTAGTGTGAATGGTCTGTGATGGATCCCCCTGCCTCGTACTCTAGGCACCCTTGCCACTCTGTCCTGGATAAGCAGCCAGAAGATGGATGGGTGTGTTGAAAAACAGACAGCAGATATAAGCACCTACTGCAGCTTTGAGGTCCTGCATATATCAATGGATCATAGAGACCCCTGTGTTCTTGGCATATTTGTTCTGATGACGGCGACAACCAGTGAACTGAATAAAGTCCAGAGTGTCCAACCTAATCGAGCCAACCCCTTTAAATCCACAGCAGCAGAAGAAAGTAAAGCTCAGTAGTAATTAAGGTCTGCTACCGCTGCTCCGAAAGAGTGTCAGCGTCATAAACCCTAGAGAGGAGCACCCTTCTGAGTTCACATTTATCCTGCTTCTGTAGCTGTCGGTTTTGAGCCAGACTATAGAAAGCTCTGTTCCTGTGATTTTTACAGCAGGATCTCTGCTCCACTTTACTGCTCTTCTGGGAATATCAGACATGGATCAATACACCATCAGGAAAAGTAAAAGGCAAAAATACGAGTGATCCCCGTGAGTGTTGTACATAGGCTTCCCTCGACCACCCATCTCCCGCCCATTAGTCCGGCAAAAATAGTGTGAAATAGAACAGATAACATTAAGAGGAAAATCGACCGACCAGCGCCAGCTCAACTCTCAGTGAGAACTAAAACCAGGTTTTTCGGTTCTTGTTTCACTCCTGCTTTAAGGATCCCCAAAGAACGTGCCATTCAAAACTCCATTACTAACTCGATCAAGGAGCAGTTAGATCATTTCAGTCAAATGTGCTCTGGGACCTTACATAATCCTCTCCACTGCAGGGTCAGGCTCAGCCAATCCGAGAGCAGCCTGGGGTCCGGTGGGAAGGACTCCACTTTAACCCCACCCAAAATGCACATACAAGGAGATGTGCAGTCAGTCATTGCAAAGCAAAGCAAGCTGACACTAACTGCAGGAACTGGTTGGCTAGCCTTTAGCAGCGTTCAGCATTCCCGCCATAGCGGCACAGATAGAGGGGAGAGGTGGAGAGAGGGAGGAGAAACTATTTCGCCATTCAGTTGTTCGAGTGACACGGACTCGCAAGAGCTTCTTCCAGCACACCTGTAGAGCTCAATTTGCTTTCAGAAATAAAGGCCTCAAATTGTCCTCCAATCGGAGCCTTATACAAACAGCTATAAATCTACTGACACAAAGATTACCCCACTGTGTGAGGGAACAAAGGGCACAAATTGCTTTGCTCGTCTCTTTTGTGCTTTTCGTGCCGTTCATAGAGTGGACTGGACGCCTGAAATTCTACAGGCAGCTGTTCACGTGACCAAGTGTGAGCACTGCTGTTCCTAGGCCATTTAAATTTTCCCAACACAAATGCCCCCCCCCAGACTAGGTTTAAAGGCAGAGTGAAAACTAAAATCCCCCACCAAATGAAATATGGCAACATTCGCTGTTAATTTTTACAGCCACCACTGTCAAAGTCTCTGAATAAATAATGCAGCATTTGCTTATGTCTTTAAATCAACCTTAAGGTTGAATACATTGGCTGTTAAATTCAAGACATTGGCATCACCCATCCCTGGCTCTCCTGGAAATGGGGGGATCTGTCCTCTGCTTTCTCTTTGACAAATGTTTAATCTTGTTATTGTCTCAGCTCCGCTCGATTATTCAAAGAACAATCCAGCAAATTCGCAGTGTTCAGGGACTCCTGCTGAAGTATTTATACACTTGCGTGCTTTCCGTTCGAGGCGGAAGGCATGGAGGTTTTCATGGATGAACAGCAACCTTCAAGTCATTCCAAAAATTTTCAATCAGATTTAGGTGGGGACACCTTCACCTTTGACAGCTGCTTCATGGTAGCATTGACCTTGTGCTTTGGGTCATTGTAGGGTTGAATTATGAATTTCTAACCCATTTTCAGTCTTTTTGTGGACCTTATCAGGTCCTCATCCAGAATCCCCCTGTACATGGCTCCATCCATCCTCCCTCCATTCCTAACAAATTCCTCTGTCCCTGTTGATGAGAAACATCCCACAAAATTATATTGCCACCACAACACATCGCAGTCAGGACGGTATTGTTTTGGTGATTGGCTGCGTTGGATTTTCTCCACACATAAGGTTTGGCACTTATAAAAAGTATTTCTCATTTACCACAAACCCAACTGAAATTGTGTTCCAGGATCCTTCAGGTGTTCTTGGAAAACTTCATTCAGGACTGCAGACAGACCATTTGGAGCAGTAGCTTTCTTCAAGCCACCTTTGCATAGAGACCAGATGCTCAGAACATCTTCGACATTATTGTACGGTGCACATCTTGTCCTCTGCTGGCCAACGAACTCGGTCTTTCAAGGTCGCTGTCGGATTCCTGATGCCATCTCTGACCAATGGTCTTCTCTTCCGATCACTTAGCTTTGATGGACGCCCTGGTTATGGCAGACTGTGGGCAGTGCCATCCACTTTCTATTTGTTAATAATCAGTTAATGACGGACTTGGTTTAGAAGGTCTGTGACGGCACTTGCAGTCTGAAGGACAACGGTGAACAGCTTCTTTCATTTGATTTGCCAGGTTAATTGCAGCAAGTCCACACAGGTGTTGGACAATTACGATGTTATTTGATCTTATAGGCAATTCTATCTGTAATACTTTATGTGATGCTGTATTAAAGGGGTGCATACTTATTAAAAACTAAAACAGTAGCTATTAAGTTTTTGAACATTTTGAAAATTGTTAATCATTCTGTGGAGATCAGTAAGAAAAAAATATATACGACGCATTTTAATGGTAGGCTTAAACAAAATGTGAAAATTGTTCAAGGGAGTGCATTCTTCACTATTTCTTCAGTGTTCATTTGCCGAATTTTAGTTTGACGGAATAAAACGGCTCGTACGCGACAATAAATAAACCTTAGTTTCCAAATAAAAAATGTACACATAAAAATGATTTTTATGTCATTGTCAGGGATACACAACAGGGGCTTTGATAGGCACCAGCCCAAAAGTCCAGAAACTCCTGAAAGTCATCCTTGTTGAACAAGCCGTCCACAAGTCTTCAGTGGCGATCCTCCAAAGGCACCCGACTGAGCCGCGGTTAGAGCCAGAGCTCAGGCAAGTTAATACCAGCAGCGGGGATCCGTCATCACGCCATGCCCACGGAGAAGGGACTGCTCAGTAACCTTCACCCCGTTTATTCACGCGATGAGTCGACAAACAAATGCTTTCTGTCCGCGAGTTACATGCCTAAGTGGGTAGCCATCTGTTTACAGCAGCTTGACAGGAACTCTTGAACCCCACTTGTCACTTTTTACATGGTTATCATTCCTCGAACCCGTTTCTCCAGCTTTTTACACTTTGTCTTCCTGTTTTGTGCATTTTAGTTGCTTGGGTAATGGCCCAAGTAATCTCCGAGTGGTAAGCCTGCCTCAGACTTACACAGGTTCCTGTTGGTTGGGGTCAGTGGTTGACTGTTCCTCACCCACATCTAACCCTTTAGACAAGGCGATTGGTGACATGCACATGCTCAGTAGAGGGCTAATAAGAAATAAAAGAACAAACAGCAGCAATGTAGTTTACTCAGAAGCTGCAGAAAGCGAGAAATAAAAAAAAAAAAAAACGTCCTTGGTAGATGGCATGGAATAAGTAACGATACCACTCCAGCAATTTCAAATTTGGTCACAGTGGGAGAAAATTTCTTGGAAGAGGGATTTTGGGGCCATCCAGGCTGGGCATGTTTTTATTCATTTGTGGCGATGTTTCTACGGTTATCTTGTTCCACCTTTTGTTTCACGTGCAACCCGTCGAACATCAAAACTGCCCCACACTGGCTTGCAGGTGTTTTTCAGTGAATGGGTAACGCCTCTGCTCCACCGCCCCTTAACGAGCACCACGTGGATCACCGTTTAGCGTTTACCATCTTTGTCAATAGCTGTAAGCTACATGCTGAAATCTAAAGAGCTTGTGGAACATCACATTTCTTTCTTTCTTATGGTGCTGGTTAAAAAAAGACTGACGCTTCAATTTCGTTGAAGACAAAAATGTTGGTGGGGTGGTTATTGGTATTTCTGGGGGGAACCCTCACACAGTTCTAATGGTAAAATGGTCCTTCAAAGGCAGTTGTATCTTTGTCCAGAGTATTTTTTTTCCCCCCATCACGTCAACCTCTTAAGTGACTTCCGTCTGAACAGGGCAAACAGTCTCGCCCTTAATAAGACTGGCTCACACCGGCATCTATGCCCGCCTCTTCCTTCCTCCACCCCTCTACCTGTTCTGCCCGACTGCCCCTGGCTGATTTAATGACCCGGCAGTTGGGGAAGGAGCTCGGGAGAGCGGGAGCGAGAGCATAGGACATGTGAGTAGTAGTCTGGAAAGGCAAAACGGCCAGCCATGCCACCGCCCGATAACGTGATGTGACTCTCTAAGACTCAAACCTCTGTCAGCTTCTGCCTCACTCATAGGTGACCTACCTCTCTGAGGCGGAGCAGACGACTCTGTCAGCAATTCATCCCCATATGCCTCATATTCATTTACAGCTGTCAGTCACAAAAATAGACGTGCATTTAACGTTTATCCCCCCATCCACTTATTTTTCACTGGATTATTGACACCGATGAAGAGGGACGCAAACTAATCTGTTATAAGCTGATCGTTGGTTATGAATATATGATTTCCCGATGTGACGAGATCACACTGACATGTTTAAACACACTGGATTCATACATCGTAATGGACAGGAACCAGAGACATTCAGAGCTTTAGGTAACATTGTAACCGAGAAACTAGACCACTTACTACAAGATTCAAACCCAATGCCAACTTTCATTAACCTGAATTTAGGGAAATAATTGTTGGGAAAAGTGTTTACTAAACATCTAATATTTATTAAGCATCTAATATAATATAAATATACACAGCACTGCTGACCACATTCAAGATAAGTCCACATTTCACTGGAGGCATTCTGACCCTCTGTACTTAACAGAGAAACCTTTAATTGACAATTACACTTTGCTGAGCGCCAGTGAAACGTTTGACTTACCTAAATATTCATGGAGATGAAGCCAAATTGTTGCCCCCCCCCCCCCATTATATTTACTACCCGTGTTCAAAAGTCACTGTAACCACATTATAAGTCCGGAAATATGTTCAAGGACTGTAAACCCAATGTATATTCAGGAAAAGATTAATAACGGTGAGTCAGAGAGTATATTTCCCAACGAGGACACCAGGGCTTGAGATTTAGAGTTACGATGGGGTAGAAGATAATGTTTTGTCTTTTTTAATGTTCAGTTGTTTAGTGACATGTAAAATAGCTTAGTATGAGTGGACACTTGTCATGCTCAGTATCTGCTGTAATAAAAGACTAATGAGAGTTAACGGTCTTGCTACTTACATTGAAAGGTGACATTCGCAGGTACCGAAAATGTATTTCAAACGAGCGCGTTTGTTTTTTGCTTAGCAAGGTAACTGCCAGAATGCCTTACACCTTCCTTTAGCTGAGAGTAACTCCCAGGTGGAAACTCCAGAAGAAAATTCTGTACTGAAATGGGTTTTTGGACAGAACAGCTACTCATTAGCTTTTGGGGGACAAACTGTAGCCGTGGCCTTTAATGTGAATGACAAGGTCCCCGGCATACCAGCAGAAACCACTGACAAATCTCCAGGTACACAATACTGACCAGTTCACACAAAGAGATGCCCACTGACAAGCCCTCCCCGGAACCAGTGTGACCACTCAATTGTATACATTAATTTCACTACATGGACATTTATCTAGACGTATTTACTGCTGCCAGATGCTGAATATTCTCATCCATAGGCATTTGACTCCGGATCTTAAGAATATCCCTCTTTCAAAGGATCCATGCCACCTGTCCATCAGGCGAGGTCCGTGCGTGTCTAAGAGGGATGCGGTCTTGCATATCCCCCATGCAGAGGGCTCGGCCGGTCCCCAGATCAGCCCGTTCAGGTGACAGATATTAATAAATAACCACAGTCGTCGCGTTACCCGAGCCAGGCGCAGAGACTTGATACCGCACCGATCCCAGTGGCTCTACCGCATCCTGGAAACAGGTGCGATCAGCAACCCGGCCGGCCCAAACACAGAACACTTTACTGGACATATCATAACGTTACTTCTCGGCAGCTGATGTCGGGAGCCGGTCCCCAGTGTTCCTTCAGTTCCCCCGGAATGAATTAATAGTCATGATTCGTCCGCTAATCCGGATGACGACAAGAGGTCCCCCCGTATATTTACACGGCTCTGCTGAAAAATAAATAAGTGAATAGTAAATAATGCTGTAACAGAGAAATTCACTTCGGACGCCTCTTTTAAAGTTATACGGAGGTGCGGACGCCGAGCCCCCTCTCCCTTCGAGGCCAAGTTAAAATAGAAGGCTGTCACTTTACAGGCATCACCTTCACAGTGAAGTAACCGTCAAAATCACTGGCAGTGATATCAAGGGACTTTAATCGCCGCTCTCCTCTTCCTCATTGCTGGTTGTTCTAATATCCCGATATCCAGCTCCTTTAAGCATTTTAATGATTAGTCACAATTAAGCGGGCAGCGCTCACTTGATCAGCATGGCATTCGCTGCGGAATGAGAAGAGGCGCAGAAAAGGCACCGTATCGGCACTTCGAGGCTATGTTGACTGAAGCCCCCCCTGAAGCCCCCTCTGAAGCCATACGGGACTAGGAAAAGCCTCATTCTTACGGGACCTTACCTGCCTTGTTGCCGGCTGTCGGGCTTCTTGAGTGTCCGGAGGTTTCGGCTGACGGTCCAGTTGTCTTGCGATGAAGGGGGGGGGGGAGAGGTGTTTCTTTTTGGCACCTCTCTCCCTCACTCCCCCTCCCTCTTTCCACTTTTCCCCCTATCCAGCTCTCCTCCGTTCTCTTCACGGGGAATAACCCACAGATGCTTCCGCAAGCACGTCTAATCCCACTTAGAATTAATTAATGCCTCTCTAGATGAGCTGCCGCCGCCTCCTAGATGGTCCCCTTTGCCACAGCCATCCCATCCCATCACATCCCATCCCATCCCCAGCGCACTTTCTGGGGTCCGTAAGGCAGGTGCCGCTCCTGTCACCAGAGACCCCCGTACAGGCGACACGTAGAGTCTGCGTAAGCTGCCATTCGGGGCTCAGACATTGAGGCAATCCGAGAGGCAGCTCAGGATGCCAGGGCGGGTTGTGCCAAGTGCAGCCCGTTTAACGGTGATTACACGCAATTGAAGACAACACAAAAAAGAAAGAAAGTTTGTGGCGCTGATGTACCGAAGAGCTCACGATTACTCTTATGAATACACGTTGAATCACTCACCAGGGAGCAGGGTCGTAAATACTCATTTGCAAAGGGCACCACCAAAAAAAGGAACTTGGCACCCAAGAAGGGCAGGTGATTAAACCCCCACCCTGCGCACGGCAGTGCTTGGGAGCGATACGTTCATTTATTTACAATGAAATTAGGTTATGAACTGAGAAAACGAACTGGCAAATGTTATGATGGCCCCTTGTTATTACCGCAGGTGGGCTCGATGATATTCGTCTGCCCTCTACCACACGTTTCATTCCTATAAAAAAGGCAGAGGTGTTGCTTAATAAGCAGGCGTTTGAGTGTCTGGACTTGTTATAGAAGTAGTGAAATACCCCAAATATAAAATGCAGATCATTCACGAAGATGCTACACAGAAAATCATGCTTCCAGGTTCCATTTATGTGGCCCATTTGTGAATTACATTTCTATTCTCAATTAAAGTGCCTTGTGGCTAAAGTGCAATTTTAAAGGAGATTTCTAATTAGCCAAATTGGAAATGGGAGAAGCGAAACAGAACTTAGATCAGTCTCATTTGGTTTCTCACAAAAAAAGTGAAACGTTTCATTTACTTCTATGCCCAATGAAGTTAAATTTGTCGTAATATTACGGTCCGTTTTTATCGAACAATAAACACCGCAGTTGAAAAAGGACTGAAGCGGTATTGCGATCGAATAAAAGAAGCTCATGAATTTACGTCGCGTGACTTCCATCTAGTGTTCACTACTCGACATTGCAGGAGGAATATTAGCAGGTGGCGCTAAATGATACAAGTGTATATATATCACAGCCTACTTTATCCTGCTATTCTCTGAGATCATGCAGAAAGTGACGCTGCTCAGGCAATTAGTATTAGTGGCTTTCGTCACAGGCCACTATGCGTCCTAAAACATTGTTTCTATTCCAAAAGAAACGTTTAAAAACAACTGATTTGTACTTAGGATTCTAGTTTAATTTTCGTTTTGTTCTGTCTCGGAAAACGACACTCTCATCTAACGAACAACTTTAGAGTGCTAAATCCTGCTAAATCCTGAAATCTTGCATCCGTTTCTTAAAACAGTAGACACAAAACCCAATTTTCAAATTAGGCCTAGCTACATTGACAAAACCTTTGACTGGGCTTGCGAAATCAAACAATCGACTCAAAACTGTTCTGTCTTTGCTCATAACCAAACACCGCTTTCAAATGACACACAAAGCCAGCCAAAAGTTAAACACTACTGAGCAGTCATTACACACTACGTCAACAAATACAAAACACTGTGTTCTTGGCATAGCAGAAAAAAAAAAAATCTTTATTGGGATCTTTTGCTTTTTTACATATGTAGTTATATTCAAAGTATTGGAAGCCAGCAGCCAAACTAAATTATATTGTTTAATATAATATTGGTAAGCTTCTTCTAATACTGTATATTACAGATATTGTATACAGTTTTTCAAGATTACTGGCACACTGTTGTCGGATACTGGCACACAAATCCCATTACTCAAAGTTCAAATGTCTTTTGTCTAATCCACTGGTACAAAACTTTAAACTCATTTCTTGCAGTTGACTCACGTTAAAAATTTATCAAGCACTTTTTGCAAAACACTTCACACAGCTCATCTCGAAGCACAATTTTCATGGTAAACTTTCATGCCATTCGTTATTGAAAACTCTGAGACAAAATGCAAACATTTCAACGTCAGTGACTGAAAAGTGACGTTACCAGGACAATCACTGCATAACTTTTTTCTACACTTCTGTTTCAGTGCTAAAACGAGCGGGAAATGAAGCCAAATTTCAGTCATTTCTCACAGAGAATAAAATGAAAAGTGGCACAAATACACAGAAATGTTGAAGGGAGTGCATGTAACACATTTATTGCAATTGTATGAATCAACTGCATCTGGCACTCAATGTTAGACCAATGGGCTTCCAAGTTGAATGACTGGGTAATAGATATCTACTCTAAAGAGGCCTCTGTTGATAACTGCTGTACTGTGGAACATCTTGAAGGAAACAGAGTGAGAGGAATAGGAAAGCATAGAGGTAAAGGATGAAGATGACAAAGAGCAGGATGAAGCTCTTGCCCTAGGAGGCAGTCCATTGTTGTCCATCATAAATATGTTTTTGTAGATGAGACAAACGGAGAGATATGTGAAAGGAACATCACTGGTCAAAGTGCCAGAGATGATGGCCCTGGTCAGTATGGGGACAACATTACTCTCAGCCCTGCCATCAGTGTACATGGTGTCCTCCATCACCATGCTGTTACTGGACCATACAACAGCACCCAACTCCTTGGTTTCCTTGATACTCTGTACAACATTCTCAGTGCAGCTCCTGCAGGAGGTCTAGATGTCCTACAGCAGCCGCACATCTACACAGTAATCTGGGACAATGTCAGTTTTCATCATGCGGCAGTTACAGTACTCAAACATGGTTCCTGGATCAAGCACGGTAATCGGTTTTGTACCTCTCACCACATATGGCATTTATAAATCCCATTAAGGAGTTTTTTGGAAAGTGTATGACCGTAAATCGTATCAGTAGGTGGTCTTACTACAGGCTAAAGATGGTGCGTGCACTGATGCTGGGGCAGAGGACTGTCAGGGCTGCATAAGGCACTCCAGAAGATTTTTCCAGCATAGCTTAGCTAGAAAGAACTTTGAATATATTGTGAATGAAATTATGTGGCCAAACGGAAAAGTAAGGGAGGTTGACAAATAGTGTTTTTTTTTTTTGGATCATTTCCAAATACAGTGAGATGAATGTTTGTTCGGTTCAAGAAATTCAGAACAATCTCAGTGCAGTTTTTATGTGGTATTTAATGTATGTAACAAATACAGCAGCACTCACTTTGTGACGGCTGTGTACTCAATTTGTTTATACAGTGAGTAAAATACAGATTGTCAGAGAGATGCAAGTGAGAACTGTAAGTGTGTTGATGTGATAATTCATTTTTCTGCGACAGCTAACAATTTTGAAGCATATGCTTGATTTTGCTCACAATAAGTCAAGATTTTCAAGCTGTGTGTGCAGTTTTGAGAAACGTGATAAAGCATTTCAGAAGCAGAGACAGTTTCCAGAAATGCATATAAGCGATTAGGAAAAACTGTGGTATTGGAAGGAGGTTTTTTCCTGTTCCCTTACTATAGAATTGGTATAGTGATGTACTGAGACATCCTGCTGTATTCTGGTACTGCACTGTAACTTTTAAGGGCCAGAAAGAAAAACCACCTGG
>JAACJT020001392.1:0-15236 GCA_009936485.2 Gymnarchus niloticus | reverse complement strand
AATGAATTTTGGGCTGCCTTCAGTATCCATAGCAACCCGGTATACAAATGCGAACCTTCCAAAAGCGGATCTTCATACCTTCATGCCGAATGTGAATGTGAATGTTCCCTGTGCACCTTAATAATGGCAGGAATCACCCCCCCATAAACATCATCCAGTGGGGCTTGGAGCCTATCTCAAACATATGGATCTAGGCTCGCTAGCTACAACCTAAGAGTGTCAGTCCATCGCAAGGCACATATACGCACTCTCACACCTACTTTTCACTACGGGCAATTTCGAAAGACCAGTTAGCCTAATCACACATCTTTTGACGGCAGACCTGTGCGCCACACTGGGCGAAGACGGGGTTCGAATCACAAACAGTAGCGGTGTTCACGGTGCTAACTTAAAAATATACACTTATAATGCATTCCGAATTACAGGCAAAAAAAAAAAAAATCACGAAAACTACCGCGTTATAGTATGAGCGTTACTGTTTGTTTCTCCTGTTAAAACACATATCGAATCTTACATAACCAATCCGAAGTGTCCCAGCTGACGTTTCGTCCGGAAAGCGCAGGCGCTCTTCGCCGAGGCCGCTTCCATCCCGTCTCCTCCGAACTGCATTCTTAGCTTGAAGTGCTACTTAAATGTCGGAACATCTCGCAAACCTAAATGAGTATATTTGATTTGTTCCGTGGTTTTTTCGGGGTTCCCGGGGGCTTCTACCGTGGACATGGTCGAAGGTATGAATGTGGAGAAAACGCTCCAAGACTAATTAGCAATGTAGCTAACACCTTAGCTGCTATTTATTTGCTTTCGTTAAAAAAAAAAAATCCAAACCACAGTTAGCTAGTATTGTATCTCTAGTCCCATATAGGTGCTGGGGTGTGTATTACTTTTGATTCGTTATTTTACACGCATCAGCTGAAATCTAAGTTGCAGCGTTTTTAGTTTAAAAATGTTATGACATTCAATATTATTACATATACACACGTTTAATTACTAACTAAAATTAATTTAATTACTAACTAAAAGTTTTGGAAGCTATTTGATGATGTCAAGTTTGAAGCACTACCACAAGATAACTCGGTGAGGTGCCGAAAAGACAACATCCACACATCCGTCCATACAAACGGCACACAGATCAGCACAGGGAGTACGTCAGCAGTCACTAACATGCTTTTTTTTTTGTCTGGTCAGGGATCCATTCTTTGATGACTTGACCCATGATGAGGATGATAATGAAGATGAGGATGGTATCTTTGGCAGTGGGTATAGCGGTGGGGAGCAGGACCCTTTTGATGAATCTCTGAGGTTTGGGTTCGGCTTTGGTCCATCGATTCAGGAGCCCCAGTTGTTTGGTCAGGTCTTCCGGGAGATGGAAGAGCTTATCTCCTCACTGAACTTGTATCGTCAGCCAGACCTCCGACACTTTGGTACAGGACCTCTTCCTCACAGGCTCTGTCACCTTCTCGCCTGCTGTTTGTTTACGTCTGACTTCATTTCTTTCCACGGTGTTTGTTCGAAACTCTTTGTCTACTTCAGTTTATTGTGCATTGTTGTTTGTGTTTGTATCTTTATGTTTTATTATATGGAGTGGCACAGAAGAGGACCTGCTGAGCATGTTATTTGCTTGCAGAAATACAAACAGGCTGTTTGTTTTTATGTATTATTTCCCCCCTGTTCATCTGCTCATGACCTTTTCCATATTTTAAATTAACAAAGATAAGAAGGTCTTATCATAGCTTTAGCATCACGCTGACTGTGATGTATAAATATGATCCATGATCTTCACTCTCTTGATTCTCCACTGCAGGTGTGCCTCAGATCGAGGCTCCCCCTCCCCAGGATGGCAGCGAGCACAGTGGGCCAGGAGCAAACTCCCTTAGAGACTTCATGCTGAAATCCCCAGAACCTCATGTGGATCCACCCCCTTCACACCACTGGACACCGTTCTCTAAGGTGGAGCACACCATACTCATGGCAAGTTTACATGTGCTGCAGTGACTTCTGCTGTTCACCTTTCCATCCTGACTTTTTCTTCTCCTTGTTCTGACATTCCCGGCCCAACAGTTCAGTGACCTGTGGGGTGACAGACAGAAAAAAGAACAGACAGACACAGTCCGGGAGGACAGAGGTAGGTGTTCATCACTTTTAGAAGTTTGCCTGAATCCACCCTATTTTCTGTTGTGGAATAACGTCACATAGGCCTGCTATCAGTGTTAAAACTTTTATTCAGAGGGAAAACAAGAAATATATTTGTTTTTCACAGACTTCCAAAAAATTTCAAATAAAAATGTCCTGGTGATATTAGAAAGTGATTTCTGAGAGACACAATGACAGTTTGTTGCTTACAATATGTGAATATAGACAAAATGAATTTTTTTCAGCCCCATCAAAACAAAGCCATGTGTTTATTTCTCCCCTGAATGTCACCTTGATTTGGTCTTGACTTTCTTCAGTGCCACCCTTACACCCAGCTTTATACTTTGATGCAGTGTGTGCATTTGCACATTTTTTGGTTGTTACTCTTTAAATGGTGCACCAATACTACACAATAGACTGAAAGGGGTAGTTTATCTCAGTGCTGCTGCCTGCAGGCCAGGTTCTGGGCTGTAGGGCTGCTCTAACTGAGAGACATCTGTGGTCCTGGTCTCAGGCAGTGCCTCCATGGAGTATTTTAGACCTGAACCACAAGCTGCCCAGCATGATCAAGTCTGTATTTGAAATGAAAATACTGTATTTTCCTCACATCAGTTTGTTTCAGCACACGGACCTGTTTGTGGGACTGTGTCCTGATGGGCTTATGCTCTCCAGTATGAATTTTATTATATGTTGAGCTCTGACTTAATAAATGCTCTCTTTATACAGCTGGTATTGTCTTTTAGAAAAATTCTTCAGTCATGTGAAGGTGCTTTGATCTAAAGGGCCAAGGTTTAAAACCAGCACAAGCAACCACATCCAAAACTCAGAACTACAGTTACTAGCCTGTTATTCTTAGTAATTAATCCTGGCCTTAAATATTGAGGCCTACTGTCAATGCACCAAGGTCTTATTGTCTGTGTCCTGAACTGTTCTGTCCTCCATCCTTTCTCCATTATGTCTCACCCTTTGGCTCCATCTCTTTTCAGACTTGGACTCAGTGGTCTCCAGCAAAGGTCTGGATGAGGTCTTGGTCCCCTCTCCTGCACCATCTCAGCCCACAATAAGATCTTTCTCTCAGTCTGTCACAATTACTAAGGTTGTGGCGCCCGATGGGGTAGGTCACCAGGGGCGTCGTGCTGACAATGTCAGATGTTAATGATAATGCCTGGGGTTATATTATCAAATGTCCATGTGGGCTGTGTCATGGAGAAATGCTCTGTGTGGCCCAGACAGTGGAGGAGAGGCGGACAGTGAGGGATAGCCATGGCAATGAGGAAACCACAGTCACGCGCTCAGGGGGTCCTCAGAGTCGGCTGGAGCCACCAGCACAAGGTCAGAATTTGCCTCGATTGTTTAGTTTGCTTTTCTCATAGCGACTGCTTCTACTGTATGTGTTTATGTCCCCCAGCACTTTGTTAGCGTTAGCCTCAGCCAGTGTGTGTGTGTGTGCCGTGCCCCACTACACCAGCACTTTGTCAGCGTTAGCCTCGTGCTCCTTCTGTGTGTTCTACTTTCTCTCTTTTGATATATTTTTCAGATGGACTGAAGGATGACTTGTCTATTTTCTTCAAGTTTTTTGGAGGGTTCAGGGGCTGAATAAAACTTCAATTTGGCATGCTATTTATTAAAAAATGTATTTAAATAATATTAAGTGACAGAAACAGGCGGTAACCCATTCATTGAGTATCTTAATCATACTGAAGAAGGTAAACACTGACAGGCAAGATTAGTTTTACTGCTCTTAATAAGGAATGAGGTTTTCTACTACACCGTGTCATGTTGAGAGAATAAAGATAAAGAACATTCAAAATTTATTAACACTATGAAATGGTACACCTGTACAATCTGTACACTCGTTCCCCGGGTATTCTGCCTGTCAGACCTTTCGTTTTTGGCTGGAATGTTCCAACCAGACTTGGGCCACTGACTGTTAAAGTTCTGTTTTTGAGAGAAAGACTTTTTTTGCCTTTTTCTTGAAGTAAATATATATGGGTCAGAATTGACCCGTAACAGAAAGCTAACACGGTACAAGGTTAAGCAGGTAGGTTGAGACAGCTATGGATCACTCAAATACTGAGTATGAACGACTAAATAAGGTCAGGCAACAAGCAAATGGGATATAGAGTTAAACCAGAAACCAAACAAAACATCCTAACCAGAACCAAATACGAATCACAGAAACAAACTCAAGAAATTGTTGGGACCTTGGGAAGGGCCATCAACCTCAATTACTACAGGAGTGCTGGACGAGTGCTGGGGATGCGGAAGAGGCAGCAGTCCTGACTGCTGCTGAAATAAAGCAGCTGACTGCCTCTGCAACATGGCAGTTCTATCTCCAAAGGGTGGGGCAATGTCTCCCCCTCCCCAAGAGAGAGCCACAAGGGCTTGGGTTCCACAGCGGTTCACCTGTATGAGACATGTCAATGGGATATGGACATATCACACAGTTTAATGCTGACTACTTCTACTTCACAATATGCATTACAACAATTATGCGTCATATTTTAAGAATTTCAAAACTACTCAACATTTAAAGAGACCTTCCTGAAAGCCACTAAACAGCAGGCTTCACAGCTCCCACTGCTAGGGAAGAGTATTCCATCACTAACAGGCAGGTTTTTTGTAGTTTAGCCAATGTTTACATGTGTTTTAGCTCCATGGTTTGAACAATTACTACTTTTCACAAACCCTAACATATATATATAGAAATTTTGTGTATATTGGTGTAAAACTAACCATGTCAAAGTGTCATTTTACACATTTCAAAACATCCCAAGTTACTTCAGAATTTGCAGTTAGTAACCAATATAACCCATGTATTTCTTGAACTCAACTATGAGTACACTTTGCTTGGCTGCTCAATACCTTGTTAAATTAATTACCTAACTAAAATAAGTAAGCTGGTCACGAAAGTTAACACATACATGGAACGGCTGGGGTGCTCTTGAGGAGAGATTTGGGAACCAAAACTGTTTTTCTAGCCATCCAACCAGATATCAGTAACATTTTGAAGATCAGAAGAAATTCTCATTACAGTTTATGCATTGTAATTTTAAATCATTTTTTGCTGAGCAAATATACACTTACCCAGATAAATAGCCTTAAGCATCTTTTTGTTCATTTAGGACTTTTGCATTGCACCATATTATGTAAATAATATATAATGTATAAATGCCCTTCATTTCAGTTATTTGCTTTTACCTCATCTTATTCATAAGCAGATGACCAGAATTTAATAGTTACTACTTTATGCTGGATTAATGTATAAGAAAATACATGTCCCAAAAGGCATAATACATTACAGTTTGGATCAATGGTAAAAGAGTGGCTGGGGGTAAACATACTACATACTAAATATCAAACAAAACACATTCAGATAAGTCACCGTTATACATTTAGCAGTATTTCAATGACCTGTGATATTGCACGACAATAATCTGCATAAATGAAGTCAGAGGATTAAAATACAAATAATGAACATATACATATGCAAGTTATACCATTCCACAAATGATGATTTCTAGCTGGTCCCCAAACAATGTACCTACATCATTGAATTATCACAACACAAACTGGTAGAGCTGTCAGAAGTGTGAGTGCTGAGATACGCTACCATTTAGATCTTGAGCTACAGGAAAAAAAAAAATAAAATCTGAGTGTAGAAAAGGCCCTCAGTCTCCTAGAAATCAGGCAGAATATTCTGCTCCCTTGCTCTCGTTCGTTACTATAGAGTCTAAGGTTCCCAATATTGGTCTCCTAGGCTAGGTGGAACCCTAGCCATTGCAGTATTCCCATCACCTTAATGATGGGATCCTAAGAGTATATATAAGTCAGTCTCAGACCAGAGAGAGCATTCGATAGAGGGCTATATATTATTGTTCAACGTTTGTATTCAAAGTTGTGTAATTTGCTTAGCTTGAATCTGAATAAAGCTCCCCCAGGATCCTTGGTACAAGTGGTGTTCAGCCAACCCACCAAGATACATACAGCCTAAATCCACGAACCAGCACAGGGAGAGTGTTCCCAACAGTGGTCTCCGCTACATTTACGGTCCTTCGAGCTATCAGTGGTCCCCGCAACACCTGAGGTCCGCCAGGCCGGACCCGCAGAGCAGTCTCCGCTACAGTGAGTAAGCAAGCTTGTGTTCCTGCTTCTAAGAGTTCTGGTGACACCGGGCTTGCCTCAACACATTTGGTTGGTACAATGGCAGGCTTGTCAAAGATCTGGAACTGGTACCAGCCAGGAATGAGAAAGTGGTCGCAAATGAGAGCCTGCAGCAAGGGGACTGCTGCAGAAGCTGAAATCTGAAAGTAGTACTGCAGTAAGGGTTCTGAAGGGTGTGTCCCTCCAAGGTACATTCAGGAGGCGGCACTGGGGATAAACAAACCATCAGACATTCATAAAACACTGTTCAGGGGATCCATTGGTCCATTGTTCATTTTTATGCTCTTTGGAATATATACATTTACCAGTATTTATATATATTTACCAGTAGCCAAAATGACATGCAAGTAAGATCCTCATTATAGAGTGCAACTGACCATTTAATGTGTGTATAACAATAAACTCGCAACTTGACTCATTATAGCAGGGTAGTGTGTAGTTCAGCAAGTTAGGCATCTGTGCCTGTGTAATATCATCACCATTTGGCCCTTCAGCAAGGCCCTAAACCCTTACAGCCCTTGAGGAAGCTGGACGCTGAGTGATGATGCATTCTGACCCCAAAACTTGCTGTTACACGTATGTACACGCGTGTTTGTGACTCTCATGGAGGGCAAGATGGGATTTGTGAAAACAACCTAATTTCCTCATGCGAATAAAGTGCTACAAAGACTGAAGATTTCCTAAACATACTACTCACTCGGTCACTTGTTTATATTAATTTCTGGACTTTACGTACATGTACTCTCATATATAGCCTAGATTTTTTTCAAAATCTATTATACATCAATCAAAACAAAAACAATTGGAATCCAAGCAAATTTTGTACTCAAAACAATAGACTCCAATTAAATCACACCACTAAAACGCTGTGTAAATTGTATACATTTTACGAGAAACTATCAAATCAAATTAAGCATGGCATCAAATAAGCTTCAAATGCAAACCAAATACATTCAACACAGCCAACAATAAGAACTAGTGTAACTAATGCAGCAATAAATAACAATAAGATCAAGCAATAAATATATCTTTCAATTAATTTAACATACATTGCTTAAAACACAATAATAGATAATTAAAACCAATATGCTGGGCACTTAAATTTAACAATCAAAGTAAAAAACCTGTTCGTTTTCATAAAAACCCATAAAACACTACCCAGGCTTAGAATCTACTAAAAGGGCCAGCAGTCCTGTAAGGGCCTTGGCTGAAAAATTGAATTAACATATAGGGTAGATATTTATGGAATAGTTTGAAGTTAACTTTCCTGTAATATGATTGGCCATGCACATACAGAACCGTGCAAAAGTCTTAGGCAGGCAAATTATGGTTATGTTTATGCTGCTGTAAGAAGGTGTGTCAGTTTACACATTTCAAACCACTCCTCAATTCACTCCAGAATTTGCAGCATCCATCCAGTATACCCAGGTGTTTGCTGAACTCAACAATAGGAGAACACCTTGTTTGGTAAATCAACACCTCATAAATGAACTAAGACTTTTGCATAGGAATGTATTATGTATGAATGTATTTATACCATGAGTTGTTGCAAAGTAGTTGCACATTTGGTTGCCAATATACATAAACTGATTAAAAGCTCTTGTTCTTTGGGACAGGATGCTGACCTGTGTACCACATGGGAATACGTTGGTTCCAGATAACCTTTAATCAAAATTTGTAGGACACGGGTGATTCATTCTGAAAGGAATGAAGAAAGTGGGCTTGCTAAGTTCCGCCGTAGTCATATCGTACAACTGCTTGTCAACGTAACAGGTTGCACGGTTGTAGAATGAAAGAAATATCAAGCAATAACATGGCAAATCGAAGAGTAAAGGAGTGATTAATTGATAGCTAGTCAGAGACTGATTACCAAAGATACACTAGTTCTATAGGTGTTCCATAGAAAGTCTGGAACGCGCCCCGCGACTATGACGTGACAACGTCTATAATAGTATCATGGAACGTTCAGAACAGAAATTCTATAAATATGCAGTTTAGCGAACTGGGTAAAAAGTTCTCCGTCGACGAAGTTACAAGGTAAATGAGTGTTTTCGTACTCAGGAGAGCTTCAGAGTTGTTCATAAACCCCAAGGTAAAGTACTGATACCGAGTAAAAATTATAGTTATTTTATATATAAATAAAACTTAAAATAATACCTATCGTGCTAATAACGTGTATTGGTACGGAAGGAATGGGCAAGAAAAAACGGGCGATCAATACAAAAAAGAAAGCCTATACAAGTATATAAACCCCAAAACTTATATGCACCCTAAATTTCCACGTAACCTCATTAGTCGTTTGTACTCCTGCGAGTTTGCGGGAGAGCGCGCGTTTTATTCTGCCGGACACACGCTTCCCTCCTAACGGCCGGGAGAATTTCAATTCCATTCGTACCCCTGCCCTTCTATGAGCCCTTTGCGTGTTCGACGGTAATAACTGCTTTTGCTTTAGTCGGCGACATACACTAGTAAACATGGGCATCTTGTTACTCGTGATTTTTTAATTCAAATGACGCCATCCCCACCCCGAATTCTAAATAAAAAATTAATAAAGGTAAATATTCTACATATCCCAAAAACATGACTTGTGTTTTTATTTTTTAAATTCAATTTTATTTACTTACAAAAAGGAAAAAAAAAAAAACAAAAAAAAACAGCAAACCCAGGTACATTCCAGCTGTTCAAACAAAACAGTATGTCCTCCTAGGTCAGGTCTCACACCCGGGGTCAAATCTAAGACTCCCACACCCTATAAAACCGATCAACTTCCACATGCAATGCACAGGTCAGGTATTCAAGCAGTATTAAAGACATAAGTATTTTGTGCCAGTTATTCAGAGTTGGGGTTTTATCAGTGATCCACTGCAACAAAATGTTCTTTCTAGCTGCAAAGGTGAGTATGTCATTATTTAACAAAACCTATGGGCTGATAAAAAGCAACAATCTGAACACTTACCCTTCTTCAGAATAACAGTATATTAGTTTCTCTCAAAGATTCTGGAAAGATATTATTCAAAAAGGAGTGGTTAAACATACTAAGCATATGATCCAGCAGTAGGGTTTGAAACTCCTTATAAAACTCACTGCAAAAGCTATCCGGTCCTGGGGCTTTCCCATTTCTCAGCTTAGCAATCACAGCAGAAACCTCTTCTCAAGTAATGGGAGCATCCAATTTTGCCTTGTCTATCTAATATAAATGGCAATTTGATATTTGAGAAGTCCTCCATTACACTGGATGCACTATTAGTTTGTTTAGATTTACACAAATTGATATAGTTGTCACACCCTCTCTCTCCTTTTCCCTGGCTCCTCCCCCTACTGTCTCGTTTCCTCATGCTGCACCTGGTTGCTGTGGTGATGCTGGTTGCCTCGTTACGTGCCTGGTGCTGGTTGCCTCGTTAAGCACGTGGTTGCTTGGTTCCCTAGCCTATTTCCCTGTGTCAGCTCAGTTGGTTTGGAGCAGTCTTGATCTGGAGGGGTGCCTGGTGGGTCCTGCTTGATCATACTGCCTCACAAAGTGTTTTGAGCCAGCTTTTAGCTCCCTTGGATGCTTAGGCCCTGCCACACTTATGCCTGCCTGTCTCAGTGGCTGGTATTACTATATGTGGGTAGCCAAGAGTGATCCAGCCTATGGAGGTAGGGGTACCCTTATCTATGGATACTCCATGCCTAAGGATGGACAAGCCTTCCCTTGTTCCTGTGTGCCGCCGTCCCCCTGGAACTCTGTTCCTGTGCCCATACCAAGCCTTGTCCATGCCTTGCCATGTCATGTTTTGACTGTTTGGTGTGCTCCGGCCTTTCTGGTTACATATGAGCCTCCCCACCCTTTGGGTCTTAAAAGGGTTGAGCTGCTCAAAGAACCGGTTTCTGCCTTGCCGGGTGTCGTTGTGTGCATGTGTCCCCCCAGAACAGTGACAATAGTATTCTCTAAATGAATGATTTATAAATTTATTTTTGTAAGATACCTTCCCCTCTTCACCAGCTATAGAAGTGCTTGAATGATGGTCATCCCGCCTCTTGGCTAGGTATGCTAAGTATTTACCTGGCTTGTCCCCATGTTCATAGAACCGCTGTTTAACAAATCTGACCTTTTTCCACAGCCTCCTGTGTGAGCAAAGAATCAAGAGCACAACTAAGGTCTGAGATCTCTTTTAATAAAACAGTCTTTGTAGTCCTAGCACATTCCCTCTCTTTGTCTGCCAGATCTCTCTCGAATCCAAAAACATGATTTAACGTCACGTTTTTGCTGTTAATCCTACAGCAATGACTCTTCCTAACGATGTCAAGTATGGTCAAGGAGGAAATTATCAACAAAACTTCTACTATCATCCAGCTGGCTATATTACAGGATTCCCAGGATACCATCGAACCTTCCATTATCCTGGAGTTGGATGGAGACCATTATTCCCGGGGTACTCCTTTGTCAGTTATCCAACAGCACCCTTTTGGAGGGCAGTATGGCATTCAGCCCAACCTGTATTTCCTGGTATGACACAGAGGGCACTTCAGGCATCAATGGGGATACAGGCTCATAACCTTCCTCACTTTAGTGGGGAAGGCAACAAAGATGGAGCAGAAATTTCAGTGGCTTCCACATCCGAAGAACTGAGGGGCACAAATCTGACCGAGTCACCATCAATGAAACAACTGCATGAGCAGATGGAGCAGTCAGACTTTGACTTAAAGGGGGCCACTAGCACAAGTTCCAGCCATGCACAACCACCCGGTCAACCATTTCAAGAGGACATGGCAGCAAAAGAAAAGCCTGTCCCATCAGAAAGACCTCACACTGCAGTGGCTGACAATCAAGGTCCTTCCAAGAAGAGTAAAAAAATGGAGTCACCCAAGAAGCAAAACGTACACCACAATTTCAATGTAGACAGACAGTGCAGTCAAGAGGCAGAGCCGAAAAGCACAAGACAGTCAGTAGAGGAGACCTGCCTCTCTGAAAATGGGCCAGCAAAGGAGGACACCCTTCAAGAGCCTTCACAACTGAAAGACCAAGGAGAAGAGGAACCCTTAAACAAAACACCGGACAGAATGGGTCACAAAAAATACCTACGTGAACAGATGGCGAAGTCAGTGCAGGTCTTCCACAAAATGGGTGTCCCAACCACTGATTCAAGTTATTCACAATCTACCAATGAAGCAAACTGGGACGACTTGGCCAAAAAATTAAAACGGCGTCTCCCAACAAAGGTCAACAGGAAATATAGCCCTCAAGGATCCCTTAGCTACAGTTTGGACAGAGAACCTATGACACCCACAAGGTTCCAGGATGACAAATACACTCATAATGCCAAACAAAATGCTTCCCCCAAGGTACAAAAAAACCCCATCAGGACGCCTGCTTTTCAAGGTCACCTCTCAAGACAACTACATGACCACAACAGCAAACCAGTCTGCATACATTCTGAAAGACATTGTGGAACATGGTCTCCATCTGTATTTGAAGTCTCTGTGCCGATTGCAGGCTGGCAGAGAGAAGAAAGGGAGGCCATGAAGAAGGCGGCTCAGCTTGAGAGACAGCAGGCAGCCAAAGTAAATAAACTTAACCTGCACTACATTTTAGCTGATAGAGAGGTATTAACATTGGAGAACTACTTGGATGAGATTGAAAACATGGCAGTAAGCCAAGGTCCAGAAAGTGCATGGGAGAAATATGCAATTATTTGTAATAAATAAGTTTAGCAATCCTGTCATATTTTGTTTCTTATTTTTCCACTATATTTTGGTTCTTAATTCAGAACATAGTTGCTTGCAAGAGTATTCAACCCCCTTGAAAGTCATTATGAGTTTCTGTAGTATAAAATTACAGAAAATGTTTCTCAAACATTTATGTTGAGAACTCTGCTCAAGTATATTGCACTTTGGAACAATGTGCGAAACTGGTACATACTTACCCCAAACCAATTAAAGCTGTTATTGCAGCCAAAGGGTTCTCTACAAAGTATTAAGGTGTACAGGATGAATATTTATGCAAACGCTAAATTTAGAGTTTTTCTTTTTAGTAAAATATGTGCAAAAATGGTTTGACTTTAGAAGTGTATTGTTACAGCATGAGTTCACATTAAAAAAATTGAATGGATAAAATGTATACAAATATTTTGTAATGCAGAAAATTGAGGACTTTCAATGGGGTTGAACACTTTTGCAAGCTGTAGTATGATGGCATGCATGACAAATGACATCACTGATAAATGTACTGATCCAAATCTTATTCTTCTGATAGAATCTACCTAACAATGTCTCTCGGCAACTGGCAACATAAAAATAAAACGAGCCAGCTATCCAGTGATTCCTTACAAGTAAAATAGTTGACATATGGGCTTATTTCTGGTACAACAACAGGTATCCCCATGTTATGGAAAACCATACACAGCAGAGTATACAAGATGAATTGTATCTAGCTTTGACATGTAGGTGACTACTTGTATCACACTCTGTTGTTCAAAGTGAAGTCAGCGAAACCTGGAATCTGTGGGAGAGTCTGGAAAACGTAACAATGAGCTCGCCTACAAAAACTGAGCTTTTTAATTATTAGGAACCATAGGCTGTTCAACAATAACATTATTAAAATGTGTCCAAAACTATGTAATTCCAGGTAAGTCATATGAATATTAATGACAAAGTAAATAAATACACTTCTACATCATAAAAGCCTTCTGAGTACTTACTTTTGTCTGGATACAATACTGAGTTTGTTAGGGGTGGACTCTAAATTCAATACTACATTTTATCAGCATAAAATGAATCGGGCTTAAAAAGCAAATTTTCAGACAGCTATAAACAAGTAACGTCTCTTTACTGAAGTACATATGAAAACTCACATCCTGTCCAGGATTTTCCCTTGCCTTGTGTAAGCTCCAGCTCCCCCTGCAGGTCTTTCCATGATGAGTTGTGATAAGATGGATGGATAAAGGTTCTATTAATTTTGCTTCTGATGCAATTTGTTTTAGTTTGAATAAAAAGGTCGTGGTGAAAGGCAAAGATGTGGTGTTTTCTTCACTGTAATGGCTTATGAAGTGTGAATATTGATTGGTAAGGCAGTCATTACACTTCCATTGCTTCACATTCCTCCCATCCATTGAAGTTTTTCATATTCTTCTCATTTCATCTATTCACGTAGGCATAGTTATAAGTTTGCATACTCACACCTGAGTGGGGCTTAAGAAATACTGTGCTAAGGTAAGAGAACAACTGAACTTCAAAAACTTCAAGCTGACATAGGGAACAGCATGCTGGATAGTCATGGCTGACAGGACCGATGGATAGGAAAAGATGCACAAGGAAAATAAGCCTTCGGCAACATTTGTTAAACTACACTGAGCTCTTTAGTGGTCTTGTTTAATGTCTGAGTGGCAAAAATCATCCATTCATCCATTTTCCACCACTTCTCTGCTTAGACTGCTGCCTCTGTGACTCAGCACCATGCAGAGATGCCCAGACCTCCAGCACCCTAGGGATACATGGAGGCATTCCCAGGCCAAGCAAGGGTTGTAATCTCTCTGATGTGTCCTGGGTCTGCCCTGGGATCTTCTCTTGGCTGGACATGCCTGAAACACCTCTCCTGATGGACACATCATAGCCAGGCACCCGAACCTTCTCTTCTGGCTCCTTTCAATGTGGAGGAGCAGCAGCTCTACTCTGAGCCACTCAACCTGTCTCTAAAGTTGACCTCAGACACTCTGCGAAGGAAGCTCATTTTCACTGCTTGTATCCACAATCTCTTTGTTTTGGTCACTATCCAAAGCTTGTGACCATAGAAGAGATACGCCTTTCGGCTCAGCTCTTTTTTCACCACCTCGATAGACCGGTACAGCGTCCACATCACTGCTGAGGCTGCACCTATCCATATGTCTGTGTAATGCTGCTCCTTTCCTCCCTCATTTGTGAACAGGACATCAAGATACTTAAACTCCTTCACTTGAGGCAGCCGCTCAGCCCCAACCCAGAGAGGGCAATCCACTAAGAACCATGGTCTTGGACTTGGAGCTGCTGATGTCACACTCGCCTGCAAACCACCCCAGTGCAAGCTGGAGGTCACAGCCTGATGAAACCAATAGAACCAGATCATCTGCAAAGAGCAAAGATACGATCCTGAGACCACGAATCAGACACCCTCCATCCCAGAGGGCAGCCCTGGCAGACTCCCAAACCCACAGGGAATGAGTCTGACTCACTGCCGACAATGTGAACTAAGCTCTCACTCTGATTATACTGGGACCGCACAGCTGGAAAGGCACACCTACGGCCCTGGTGCTCTGGTGCTGTGTAACCAGGCTACTCCCAAGCTTGCGCTACTTCAGTGGCCGAGAGCAGACTTTTTTTTATCATTACGATGCTTGTACTGGTTTAAAATGGAGTGAAGATGAACAACTCAGGTTTCGCAGGCTGCTTTTGGTGAGTAAGGTGTGCGCATAGAGGCGATGAGCTCCAGGGCGGAGCCAGCACAGTGGAAATTCAGGCTTGGGAGTAGCCTGGCCAGGCAGCACCTCACTGTCAATGTTGCAGTTGTGAGTTTTCAGTTGTGCACACACTTCAGCCCTCATCTGTGCTAACATTCAGATGATCCCAATACGTTTAAATGTTGCTTTTCCTCTTTCCTCTTTTACTTATACAAATATGTGCTGTGCTTATAGCCCTTAACTTTATCTTTGTTTACCACACTATTATTCCAAGGATTAGCCATAGTTAAGGTCTGCTGATACCCCAGTATTTTTCTGTTATATCAAGGGCTATTATAGGACTGAGACTTTGACCCCATCAACCATGAAATGATGGGAAAGGCTCAGTCAAGTTAATGAGAAATAAAACCATTGTGTTGTATCAGGAACCAGCTCCAGCCAGACTTGTACAACACAGACGGCAGGGTAATGGGGGGTTACAGTACCTGCACTACCTTATGTCCACACACTGTAACCCCCCATTACCCTGCCGTC
>JAACJT020001390.1:0-12614 GCA_009936485.2 Gymnarchus niloticus | reverse complement strand
TCTGCTGGCTGTTCGGGTGAACTGCTCAGTGTTCTATTGCCTGTTTATGTTAGCTTCTTGGTGTTCTGCTGGCTGTTCAGGTGAGCTGCTCAGTGTTCTGCTGCTGCTTTGGTAGTAATTCCTAAAGTTCTGCTACTTATTCAGGTATGGTTCTCAATTTTCCAACTCCTCATTCCATGGTCATTAGTTTAGAATAGGCAAGGTCTTGAGTGCTGTTTATTACATGATTATTATTCCTGGAAGACTACTTGTGTAAAACGTGGGCTTAATACTACTCCAGGGGACTAGTTCTGTTCCTAAGGTGGCAGTAATGAGGTGTCATAATTCACTGCTGCTCCATGAAAAAATGTGATGTATTCTTTGGACTTGCGCACCTTAGAGCATTCTTTTGTTTGACCAGGTGCCAGGGAGTCACACAGACGTGTCCAGATGTGAGAAAAATAGCTGCTTGTCAGAGATCAAGCAGATGGAGCTGCTTAACAATCCCTAAATGAGCCAGAATACTGGCAGGTGCTGTTTAGCAAGGGACGCGAGCCTGCCCACCCAGTCCCCCTGCCCTCAGACTGATCCGGGTTTAAGACTCACTTGACACCCGGGCCCCATCTCAGTCCTTCATTCATGGCTCATTATGGTAATATTCACACCACACAATGCCATGCAGTATGGTTAGGCTTTCCCAGTGCCTCTGAGTCCATTTTCAGCACAGGCATTGCATTATGGATCACAGGAACTACTCAAGATCCCCAGCATGCATACACAGGCTGCAATTGCGCTTAAGGTTTGAACTCCAAGAACCAATCGATTTTGTACTCTCACAGTTCATCTTGTGCGCACAAATCTCAAAACATGTCAACTGGTTAAACTGTTAAATGAGCTCTCAAAGAAATGCCATTTTCACCCCCCTCTTTTAAAATGAAGCATGTGCGCTTGATAGCAGTAACGGTGATTGTTGCAGTGATTGATACCATACAGTTGATGTCACATGCAAAACAAAAACAGCCAAATGAGTGTGGAACATTCTGTGGCATCAAAATAAACTGAAATATTTGCTCTGTCCACAAGCTGTCTTGAAACATTTTGTAATCTTTTGCAATATCCTTCTTTTGTTTATGGGAACAAAGGATGCTCTGCTTGTCTGGAAATGAAAGTGTAATGTTCATGATGTGGGGTTCAAACACATCTGAGCCCACAGAGTTCAATCCCAGCTCAAGTGAAAGGATCCTGCCCTGTGTGGTTCCGATCCACCCAGCATACATCCCATCAAGCCACTAACGTCACCAGTCCCGAGAGAGCACGTCAATGCTGAGCGGCTGGTGCTGGAGATTAGCATGCTCATATTGGAGCACTGGATGATTTGTTGGCATTCTTCCGTTGGCTAGCTCTGATTTGGATTTTAGGATAACAGTGACTTCATCACTCAGCGGGGGAGTCCAGGCTTTTCTGTAATGACACTCAATAAAATGACTCTTCAGGCCTACTCAGGACCGAGAGGCTGCTGGAGCAGTGGAATGGTGGCTCCTCCATGCCAAGCGGGGGGGGTGTTTCTGCCTGATATGCGGCAGATTCTTTAACATGGCATCAGCTTGAGGTCAACATAACATCCCGCATCACTACACCTGGAACCTTGAAACAAAAGAAAATAGATATGCAAGTGAGATGGGTGCTTCTGTTTTTCTTTACCAAAGCCTATTTATTACAGTATACTTTTTTCTTTCTTAATTATGGCTTAAATGCACTCATCTATTACTTTGAGATTTTCGATGAATTTTCGATGAATTTCAATGAGGACCACAATCTACACAGTGTTATATAATTAAGACATTGCAGCATTAATGTGTTTTACATTTTACTTACATGCAAACATAAATCATACTATGAATATGCTTTAGTGCTGACTCGCTGTCCCATATCTCCTAAATGATGCATGTGTTGGTACAGCAGCCAAAGTCCATGTGATATCATGATTCCCCAAAGCTCTGCACATGTACCAATTAATCTACATTGCCAAAGAGAGGGCACCATAAAGGGGACATAAAAACCAACTAGATTCATACTCTGTATGGACATGTTCACCTGTGAATTTATATATCAATAGTTGGAGCAGAGCACAGTCTTTAATGAGATAACTGTGAAATCTGAAATATTGTGTGACCAAAGATTATTTTAAACCTAATACTTTGTAGCAACACAGCAGGAAACTTCTGTACGTGCAGCGTGCAGCATGCAGCATGCTCCAGCGTCCTGGTTCATTTGATTGCTGCTGTTTTTGACAGGGAGAGGAAAAAGCTCATGGAAGCTTCTGGAACAGTGACGTATTGGTTGTTAATTGTAAATCAGTCAGTTACTCAATGGCAGTAACTCCATCCTGAGCATGGCCTGAAGAAGTTAAAAAAAAAAGCCTCAGTGTCATACACCTCCAGCTTCCTTTATACTGTTTTATTGTGTGTTTACCTTTGTTCATTATTGGTTTATGTACATGTAACCTTGTTGCCCTTGCCCTCTCTAAACAACTTCAGGCATAGTCACAGAGCAAAATGAATGATGGATGTCAAGATTAAATATTCTCATTAATCTTTTTCATCACAGACTAAACATGGCGTCAGTTCATGAGATGGCATTATGGCCAGAGGTCAATCAGCACGTCTTTTGCAGAAAACCAATTAAAGAGATATAATTTCCTTAGATTATTAGCGAGTACAACGTGGGCTCCGTGCTTTAGTTAAATTCATGGTTGTGCTAAATGCCAGTGAGGGGAACCCCAGCTACTTTTCAATTCATTACATGTCAACTTTGGGTGGAAAATTATTCTGGACAACAACAGAAGCCCCATACCTTCACTGATCTAACTGGAGTTGCACTACATTTATAACTGTCTTGCTTTCAGCTACCTGATGCATAACATCTTCTCGTGTTTTTCAAAATTAAAAGTTCACTAATAAGATGCAGCAGGGCGCCCAGCTCAAGGTTCAAGGCAGGGGGTGGAGTTAACTGTGGCTCAGTGGTCATGTCGGCTGTTTTCTCTCTCAGTGATGTTTGGAGAGCAAAGCCCTGTGGGTTGGTGAAATAACAGTAAATGCTTGTCGTGAGGGTAAGGAGATGCAAAGCCTCAATTCTGGGACCTCTACAGCCCTGACCTGAGTCGGCACAGACAGTGTTCATCACCAGGAGTCTAAATCGGAGTGATACCAAGCCCCTCTTTACCATGAGTATCATCTCGTGTCAGGGTACATCAGCTGTGGCTCTGCTTCATGACTGGATGTCTTCTTTCACGTGCTTCACAGTCAGGGAGAACCACAGGATTAAGGGCACAGCTCTGCTGGATGAGTTCGAGTCACCGTCACTCAGCTGGAATTTCACTTTTCATTTCTGTGCCATTCACAGCAACGAACAGCCTCGACTTTGTTCTCATTTTAATATTAATGGCAGAATTTGCACAGCAGTTAATAGTAACAACTCTGTCAGACAAATGAAGGATATCAAATATTTACCTGAGGTACAAGGTAATACACAGCCATGTAAGCTCCCCCTTACTCCTAGGCATGAATACTACTGTTTATTAAGACCAGGCGCCTGTCCTGTGTGACAAACTGTATGGGGTCCAGCTGGTTTTTCTAACTTTTTTAGCTGCCTGAATCACACTGGTGAAAAAGAGAGGCTAATACATAATTCAGCTTCCTCTGTACATTATAATGTCGTTCGACAGTCCCGTCATCAAAGATACATGCTCACGTTTCGATGTCCACATAAATCCTTCTCCCCTGTTTGCAGGGATATGATTCCAAGAACTTTGGGGTAAAGGAATGCTAATTGCTCACACGTGTTTCCTACACGGCTTCCTGCCCTCCCCTCTTTCATAATAGCTACCAAATGGGGTCATGTGCCCCACACTCGGATCAGCTCTGTCGCTGGTTGACAAGCGCCGCTTTGAAGGCTAGCCAGCCAACACACCACACTCTCCGTTTTCAACAGCAAATGGCATTTAGTGCTTTGAAAGTGTGATGATCAGATTTTATGGAGCCCAGCGATAATTACGGTGTGTGTCCCCCCCCACGTTCGGCGAAATGTTCTCAAAGACGATGGCAGCACCTCTCCCGCTGGTGCACTCCGCGTGTAACATTCGAAACGTTGCTCACAAAATGAAGCACGATAATGGCAAACATGGCTCTAATGAAGAATTGAACAGTTTCCCAGAGAATAATATTATTATAACGATTCATAATAGTGTGACCCTTTGCTGCATTTTTTCAAATTTCATATCTCATAATGAAGGTGATTGATCCTCTCCACCACTGCCAACGGATGCAGTGGCAGATATAAATCAGAGAAATTGTGCTGGGGTCCAAGTGCACAGAGGTGAGCCTAGCTGCCAGTTGCATGATAAATGGCTTCCCTCATTTCTGTGTTGACCTAGGCTCAAGGAATGCCTTCTGGTTCCATCTGAACACAACCAGGCCCCCTTTCTACTTAGTGTAGCTCATTTGACTGATGAGTCCCATGCGTCAAGGTGCACGGGTGAGGGGGGGCACGGTTGAAGGGCTGATAGGTGAGTCCCTGACAGAAAGCTTTATTACTGAGCCGTAACCTGGGTCCAGCTCGTCCCCAGGTACATACTGCTGGAGGGAGATATATGAAACGATCTCCACCCCACCTCTATGAACTTTAAGTTCTGAACTGTGAGGGTTGGAGGGGCTAGAAATCAATTTTAATGTTCAATGTGTGTTTGTTGCAGGAAAAAGAGAAGATGTGATTTCAAGTAGAAGATGACTTTGTTTGCCCTCGACTGTACTGGTCTTCTGTGCTATGACAGTAATAGCCTCTACGTAGGTAACTGTCGTTCCGATCTAGTTTTGGACCATGACCATGGTGGTCCAAGTAGTCAAACTTCAACCAGCACAAGACTATTTATTTTCAGCAAGGAGGTGAGGTCGCTCTTTATTTAATGCTAATTTAGGTGTCTTATTTGCTGGTCAAGACTGGAGATTAACTGAAGTAATTACAATCGGGGTTTTAATGGAGTTAAAAGTTTTGAAAATTCCATGTTCTAACATGACTGCCCCAGGTGTATGAACTGGGCTGTGGGGCACGGTGGTGTTTACCGATGCATCCGTCTGTACGATGATAAGGTGACAGTTAGAGCGCGGAGATGTGTTTAACCTTTGACCCCTGTCTGACACCATTTCCACCCTTGCAGTCTAATCGCAGTGAGGGAGGAGATTTTATCAGCTCTCACATGCCCCAATCATAACCCCTCCAGGGGTATGGATGAAGCGGCCCTGCTCCCCCCCCCTCCCCAATTTAGAATAACCCTTTCAGGCACCCTTTGAGAACCTTGAATTGAGGACTAACAGCCGGTATGCCTGTGGTCCTTTTCACCTCGTCATCCCCTCATTTAATTAGTCTGCCTGAGAGAAAACAGGCTGCAGATACAGGTGAGGAAAGCCACATTTGTGCATCGTTTCATTTCCAGTTTGTATCAGAAAGTCATCCTCCCGCCCCCACGAGTGCGGCAGGGGCGTGGGGGGCAAGCCATGGATTCATGATCGGAGGCTAATTGCGGTTGGGAAATGTCAACGTAGCCGCTCTCTCCTGCCAGCCTGTCATATCCACAGCTATCTGGGAACGAGGCGTGACGATGGTAATAGCTCAGTTAGAGACTACCGCCGGGAGCTCCTTCTTTACCTGGACACAGCTGAGAGGGCTGACGCCGGACAACTGTGTGCTGCTGTGGTAGTTATAAATAGGTCATCTGGTGAGGATGAGCTGCACGGGGAAGCAGACTGGGGGCTATATGGGTCATGGAGCAATTAACCCAACCGAGAGAGGGAATATTTGCATGATGTGGCATAACCTTCACTTATGTGTGCACATCCAACGTGCAGTCATAAAATAACGCAGCCAAATTAAAATAAGGTCGTGACACAATTCCTCTGTCATAGTACATTAATTTATTCATCTGTGCTCTGTAATCTATTACCCTCTACATTACGACTGCGCTGGAAGTCTTTTCATTGGCGCAAAAGGAACGCGTTGCTTTAAGGACAGAGGATGCTCTGTCGCTTTGCATTTTAACATTATGGTCTGCATTTGCATTGTATTTCTTTCAGTTATAACATTCCTCACCAGAAGGCAGCTGGTAAAACAGCACTAGTAGAATTAGACATAATCAGAATGGAGGGAGTCTGAGATGCTGAGACAGGAAGTGATGCTTTAAATTGTGCCTAATTATAAATGGGATATTATAGGGGCAGAGTTCATTTGTGGAATAGAGCAGGCATCCTGCAGGTTACAGATCTATGATCTTGAGAAATGAGATGGTACTCTATTGGTCCCTGGAGGGAAATAAGGAAAAGGCACATTTCCCATACCAGGAGTTGAACCCAGGCCACCTGGGTGAAAACCAGGAATCCATATGGGACTCCCACAAAACTTTTTCACAGTTGCTGTGACATTTCTCACTGGTGGGAGCTGGTTGGGCTCTGGCTGTGGTATTAGAATCAGCAATGCATTTGAACTGTCTCACAGAATATTAGACCACATTGAGGTGTTTGGTTTTTACCTGAGCAATTTAAGTAAAATTGTTCGTCAAGTAAGTAACTAATGCAAAATAGTTTTTTTAAATCCAAATGAACCTAAATGATATTGTATGCTCTACGACTCATTGCTGAAAAGTATTCCGCAGCTATTAAAAATCATGACCTAATTTATATTAATGAGCCAATCCAAGGTTATTTGGTGAATATTTAATTTTGAGGAAATGGAATTTAAAGAACTGTTAAAGGCCATTGGTGGCACTGGCACAGTGGGGGGTGTGGGGGGCAAGGACAAAGCCACTGCCATTCATTTATGTCACCTAAGACTGTACTGCAGACTTGAAAAATTTCTAAATGTGATTTAGTCGTGAATATATTGGGTAAATATTTTAAATTTCGACAGTAATATTGACTAAAATCTAAAACTCACCTTGATTATGGTAACTCTTTATGGGAATTCTGTATGTCTTCATCATAAATTGCTCATCCAGACGTAAATGCTGTCAGGAGCTTAGCAAAGGCTCCAACTTGGCCCTGTTACCTTTCACATACAGACCATGGGGCTCCTGATTAAAGGTTAAAGGCAGTCCTAAGGGGAACGGTGATTGAAAGGTCAGTGGACACAGACACCATGACTTTTATGTGCCCCCCCGGAGTTTTGTGGCTGGACGCTTTCCCCTCCCCCAGCGGTCAATCATTCATACAGCAGCGTGTTCTCTGATTGGCCCCATAAATCTGTCTGCTGCACAGCCTACAGTCGAGATTGGATCCAAGAACATGAGTATCCAGAGACGACCCCTTCCATAAGATCTCAGTTCCTGTGGTTATCCACACCTTTTTTAAGACTATTTAAGCATTTAAATAGTATTAATTTATGGAATCAGTCAGGTAAACCCATAGCGATGTCCTTCTGACTGATAGATGGACATCCATATTCGAGTTACGATCTTGCCATTCGCAGCCATTAAAGTGACCTGTCAGGGGCGGAGTCTTATGAACAGAGACCGACTTCAGTGACATAATACTGCCTCTGAGTTTGTCCTGTTTTATTTAGGAACATCATGTTCCACTTTGTGCCTTTTATTTATGTTTGTCTACTCAAAAATAAAATGACTAGATAAGAAAACAAGTATTTAAAATCTGTAATCATACATTTATTATGTGTTCAACCATATTTTAATGATACATCTGTCAAAATGATTAAAAAACATGCAATAAACTTAAATATACTTTGGTATTAAAAGTTTCCATTAAATATTTGCATTGCATGCAAAATCTATCTATCTGTCTGTCTATCTGTCTGTCCGTCTGTCTGCCGAGCAAATAATTCAGAAAAAAATTCATTGAGAACATGTATTTTTGGACATCTCATTTGGCACATGAAACTTATTCGTTTTTGGTCTCAGAGCCTAAATGCATCTCGCTCAGATGTGAAGTTATTCCACTGTCAGGATGAGTGCTGATGCCATCTGTGTTTTGAAAGTGGGGGGGGGTGGGGTTGCCTCTACTCTTCATGATCGCTGTAGGAAAGGCCGGCCTTGGCAGGCCATCAGTCCCCCTTCCCAGATGGACCTGCCCTAGTACTCCCCCCTCCCACCCCCGACTGGGAAATGGAGAACCTTTCATGAACATGCATCCACGCAGGTCCTCCATTTTCATTTACAATCCACTCAATCGTTGTTTTATGGATTCAAATTTCCCTGTGTGTGTGTGCGTACGTGCATGAAATTGGATTGGTTGTTCATAAATACACATATTTTTGGAAAAGGTCGTATTTATGGTGTTTTGTAAAAGTTGCTGTATTTCTTGGATTGTCATGTGGCTGCTGTTAGTGTAAATTCGTAATCGATCATAGGCGCATTTGAAATGATGGACTCTACACAGCTGTTACCAATAGCTTCATAGATGACTAACAGAATGACATGCTATTGAAATATGCACATGAAGATAAATACAAGTGTTCTAATGAGACTTTTAGATGATAGCTGGCTCTGTGGTGTCTTTTGCCTGGATGATCTCACACTGGCCCACCCCTCCACGCCGAAAGACTCTAAATGAGCTTTTTTGGCTGGAGCTTGAGATGGGCTGTCCGCTCATGCACCGTTGCAGAACAGACGCCAAAGGCACTGGAGTCTTTTTTACAAGCTCCACAATGTGCTAAACTTCCAAGATTTTTTTTTGTCCAAACCCTTTTATTTCCAAAGAGTATACAAAAACAGATGCAGAGGGACTACACTGTCGTCAAGCTTGAACATAGCAGAGCTACACTGATTCTTCAAATGGTATCCAGCAAGATCCTCCGTTTTCAGCCTGCTTGAGTCTAAACTCTTTTGGCTTGATGGGCAGGGTGACAAGTGCGACTTTTACCAAATAATGCATACCAAACTCCACAGGAGCACAGTACAAGTCGATCATATTTACTGGGCAGATTGCAGACCCTGCAGTGGATAGTTGACATGGTCTGGATGGCCTTGGCACAGCCTCCACACAAGCACTTAATTACAAGGCAGATCTGGTCATGGCATGATTCGTTAATGAATGATCGTTATTAATGACAACTCAATGTATGGGCTGTCTTCAGTAATGGTCACTAAGGAGCAGTTCTCCTGATGGTTGGATTGCTTCGGTTCTCAGTCAATATGCAGTAGGAAAACTTCATAGAGAATATCTCTATTTGGTGAACGGACACGGTGGTCCAACAAACAGTACTGTGTGTGTAGGCTTATAGATATGTTTTGTCAGTTGTGTTTCAATTAGAAAAAGATGAGCAAGTTATCATTAGTAAGTGGTGGCATCTTGTTGTGTCACCTTAGCAGCTAACTGTGCCAGAGAGGTTAAAGAAATCGGAACAAAAATATGGATACTCTTGTTGCCATGGAAACCCTAGCCTCATAACTACTGTCCTCTACAGTGTCTCTTAATGTCATGGGGCAAAATAGTTGAAGACCCATCCAGACAGTGTTTAGTACAGGGGAGGGCTGCAAAGTGCTGGGTAGTTCTGTGATGGAAGGCTAGGAGGACTCAGAAGCCTGGACTGAAAGATCTGACAGCCATGGACAGAAGGTTTTCTGTTGTGTTGTCTAAGAGTTAGCTGGTATCTGGACACAGTGCTCTCACTGCTCCTCACAACCCATTCCCAGGAGCCAGAGGTAGGCATCCCACTCTCTGGTTGTGGGGACAAACCTTCCGCTCTTTCACGTGAAATACATTAGCGATTTGCTGGTTTGGTCTTGGTTTGCATTCTTAGCTCAGAGCGGTCTGAGGAAGATTATGTTTCACCCCAAGTTTTACATGCTGATCTGTAAGATTGTATGGTCTAAAGAGAATGGAATAGTTATGCCTTTCTCTTTGAGGTCATTCAACCTGAATGTACCACTGTTTCATAATTAAAAGCCCGTGTTCAAAAAGCTTGTAACAATTCAGCAGTTTGCAGCTTAGGGTTCCTGGATCAATGCAGACTCGGCACCACCAGGAAGAAGTTCACATTGCTAACTGTCACATGCACAGCTTAACCAGCACCCTGAGTTGAAAATGAGAACTTCCTGTTTAGAATAGCAACCACATTCTTGCCTTGAACTCAGGAGCTCTCTTCACTGTTACAGTGGACTTACACATGTCCTGTAGTAATGCAGTGACATTTTAATTATGGTAGGAACAAACTTAACTAAATTTCTAAACATCTATATTGAATTTGTCTGGAATTTAATATCCCTGTGAAGAAGCGGGAAATTTCCTCCATCTGACCCCTGGATCCCGGAAGAAACCTTTATAATGACTGATGTTGTTGTATGCCCAGAAGGATGGTTTTCCATCCATCCTTCAAAACACTAAAATGTGTTATCCAATCATTCAGCAGTTGGCAGTTATAAGCATCGTGATGTATTTCCTCCAGCGTTACTGCAAACTGGTTGATAAACTGGTTAATTCATTTGAATTACACAGGTCAGGGTTCAACATGTGGCTCAAACATGTGCCAAAAATACCACAAACTGCCAGGAATCCCCCATAGCATGACTTGATGTTGGAGCTGCATGAACTACTCAACACAAATAAACACTGAATGGAAATTGTCATTGAACATGCCAGGGTTAATCGGTGTGACAATAGCCAAGCCATTCTTGCAATGAGGAAACCCTCAAAGAGTCATGGGTTGAAGCCGCATGAAAAACACATGACCTGCAAGCAGTTACCTTTGACAGAAGCTTGAAGCATTCATCTTTGACTGATTAATGATAGCCTTTGAAATAGACGAGTCTGAGCTATTAACTGTGAGGAAACCTGAACCTTTGTGGAAGCCTGGTCTACATATGCTGGTTTTTTTTATTGAACTCAGAAGGAGACAACGTACAGTATTACATTACAAGCTATCCAAAGAAAAAATTTTTACAATATGCTAAAAAAATAATTTTCTTGTCTGTGTCTATGAAGTTACCTAATAAAAACAGAATGTTGGAATTTTTATGCAAATACCTACCTTTAAACATTTATGGCTGCATATTCTTTATGTACCGTGTGATGGACTGTGTATACCTGCCTTCAGTGTGTACCTGCCTTGTGCAATGCAGCCTGGGATAGGCTCCAGGCAACCCTGAATTGGATAAGAAGTTGAATGATTGGTGGATGGATGGATGGATGGATGGACGGACGGACGGATGGATGGACAGATATTTTCAATGAGCTCTGCATTTCTTAGTTGCTGAGGTACAAATGGTGTGACCCATGTTGTGGGTTTGATTCTTGACTTCTGTTCTGTATGGGTGGAGTTGGCATGCTTTTGCACGTTATGAGTGGGTGACCATAATCTGTGAGTTTGTGCCCTGCGATAGATTGACATCTTGTTCAGTGTCTCTTGCCATTTCTCTGGAGTTTCCTGGAAAGGTATAGGCTCACTGTGACGCTGGACTGAATGAGTACTTATGGGTCATCGCAAAGTGGTCAACCACATTAAATTTATAAAATCACATCAACATGGTCCATACTAAGCTGTTAGGTCAGATGCCCGGCACAACGGCAAACCTGCAAATGACAAAAACAAACGTTTTTGTGACTCATGCAGTAAAATACAGTGACCATGCACATTTCCCTGTGAAACTGCCATTGCTAGGACTACTAAGGCAGAGATGGTCTTGTGACTATGCTTGTTGATAAATCAAGAAAGTTACAGTGAGAATCTTGATGACATCACCGATTTTAACTATTTTTTTCCAAAATTTAGTAATTTCTCAGTCTAGTCTGAGGTAGTTAATCACTCACTTGCAGCAGCATGCCGTGCTCATCAGGGAAGAGCTGTCAGAAAAACCCTGACGTCTGGTCCCATGGCGAAGAACTTGATGCTGATTGGAGGAATAGTGAAGCCCTCCCACTGGCAACCCAATGACTGAAAAGCCAGTGATAAACCTGCTTATGCAACCACTTATCTGAGGACAGCCAAGATAGTCAGCAAATGATGCATCCACCCTCCCTGGTTGAAGAATTCAAGTTTTTATTCCATTGTTAGTTGCACCCTGTCCCAAAGGCAAATGACGCAGTCTGATTACCTAATTGTTACAAACTAAATTCCTGTTTTCTATAAATATTGAAATGACTGAAACACAGAGTAGCGAGTTACTCTCTGGTGCTCAGAGATGATCGTGTCTGGGATCGTGTTGCGATAGCTGTGTCTCTCACCCCAGTTTGACCTTGTTGCTCAGTCAAACAGCAGAATGGTACTATGAAGATGGTTCATGCGCGGCATTTGAATAAACAGGATTTCATCGGTTCGTCATTCACATCGTGGCTGTCATGAATGCTTGTATGTTAACAGTATAGGTATCACAGTCTGCTCAGTCTGGCCTGTCTTCATACACAACATAAGGCATTGCTCCAGCCCAGAGTGGTCAATATTTTAAATATGAAAACAATAGACATAAATACATAGTGTAACACATGACGAAGACCGAAAAAAACTCAGATTTTTGTGCTCGCCCCGCATCTTAAAAAACTACAAATCATACTCATATCCAGAGAATTTGTTGTTGTTGTTGTTTAGTCACGCAGTCGTGTCCGACTCTTCGCGACTCCATGGACCACAGCACGCCAGGCCGC
>JAACJT020001389.1:0-15241 GCA_009936485.2 Gymnarchus niloticus | reverse complement strand
GATGAAACTCAAAAACACGCGTTTGCGCCATGTGCGAAACGCCAAGGAGCCCCCCCCCCCCCCCCCCACACACACACAGAGCACACTCGCCCTCATCCCTAGTGAAAACAGACCCATGCATCCATCAGAGGGTGGCCTTCCGAGAGTCACTCTGCAAACTGGTTTAAACTGGCAGGAACTGGCAATATGCTCCCGCTCTGACTGCCACTTAGGAAACGCACAAGGTGGGCACTGCCCCCATCCCACTTGAGTCTCCTTGACGTGCTGAACGGGGCAGAAGAAGCTGTGCTGCCACTGTCCACCCACGGGAAGACACTTCTTTATCCAGGTGCCATTTTGTACACATGGGGAGCATGGCAAGCAGGGTGACCAAGAGTCCCATCAGCTGACCTCGGAGGAGAAGCAGGCCACTACATCACTCTGGATGGAGCACTGGATGCGAACTGGGAATGAAGAGGGCTATTCTTCCAGGAGCACCTAAAGGTGTCGAGTCCACACCTACCCCACCCCCGGACCACTCTGCTGCCTTGTTTAACATGATGGATTGCCCTCTTACAAAAAATCATCTTCCTCTAATGAGGGCCCAGAAGCAGCTATTGGTAACAACATATGACCTGCAACCACCTGGGAAATAAGGTTGGGAAAGGCTATGGAAAAAATAAACAAATTACCATTGCTTAGATTTATTACCTTTGTCTCAGGAGGGCATTGACTGTCCCCATAATGCCTCTGGAGAGCCAAGTGATGCTTATTTAGCCCCTGTTTTATACATACAGTCACCTCTTGGTGTATTAATCAGGCCTTGAACACCCATTGTAACAATGAGATCCTGATGCACCTCCAGTGTTTCTGCTATTTCTGCTCACTGTGTGCTTCTATCTTCCAAAGCCTTCCATGGCTATAATTTTTATGTATTTGCATTTTATAGCAGCTCATAGCTGTGACCTGGCCATGATGTGCCCTGGCCTTGCATACAGATGAGCTCCCATGATGCCCCTGGGTGCTCGGCTGACATATCCACTACTGGAAGGCAGCATACCAGAGTGAACCATGCTACAGCCTGCAGAGTCTGGAGACACCTGGTAAAAACACCTTTTAAATCTGAAATCGTCTTACAAAGAAACTGGCTAGCTGTAACAACTGCACAGCTGGAGAAGGAGTAGAGGAGCGTAGAGTGTTTAATCACGGGGCAAGCAGATAGTCAGACAAGCAGGGATAAAGCCAAGAGTCAGAGGAGATTTCCAAAACACCAGGGCAACCCAAAGTTGTAGTCATTGAGGCAGAAAGAGGTCAGAATCCAAAAGGCAGGCAGAAAAAAAAACCAGTAACCAAACTCAAAATCGTCAGGTGAAGAAAAGGAGTCAGGAAAGCAGGCAGGATTGATAGGAGTAACGTAACAGTATCACTGTGAATTACTGCTTAGTATGGTGATGAACCATTCTACAGGCAACAGCCTACAGAGGGAGCACAAATCGACATACACACTAACACACATGCTGGTGTTTGAAAGGAGCTAGACAGGCTAATTACAGGCATCATACAAAAATAATTAGGCCTAGATGCAGAATTGGATTTGAACAATGAGTCATGTCATTACAAATGGCAAGAGATCTAACAAATGGAAAGAAATAAGATACAGTTCAGCAAAAATGACAGAAAGAAAAATTCGATTATCTTAGCCCCATGACAAGGCCTTTCCTCATGTCTGATACTTGGAATGCCAAAAGCTTAATTTTCCACAGAATAGGGCCATAGGGACCCAGGGGGATTCAGCCTAAGATCTGAGTGAGACCTGCCACAAAGATGCAAATGTGCCATAAGAAGAATGGACAGAGTGACACTGGGCCTCTAAGCCTGGTGCCTGGTACAGTGACAGCTATAACATGGCAGGGAAAGCTAATTAATCACTAGCTGCCACTCAGCAGGATCGCCCCGTCTTCACTGCGATGATCTTCACTAAGCAGCTAATTAGAGAAATGAAGCTTCAAAGCACACAACTTCTGGGTTTACTGTGAACCCAATGGGAACTGATGAAGTAACCTGTGATGAGTGGTTCAACCTGTCTGTGACTGACAATGCATGATAATCCCACCCCCCACTGAGAGTTTTCTGGTTTTGTAGACCCATACATGGCAAGATTTCTTGTCACTTTCTTCGGCACCTTGATATAAACTAGGCTAGCATCGCTGGGTGCTCCTGGCTCCGCCCTCCTTCTCTGACTCACCGTTTCCAATTTGCATATATTCCACATTAAGCTGGACTACTTTTAGTGCACCCTTTGAGAATCATATACAGCATTATGTCATGCTAACGTGCAAGTATTCTTGAATCTGTTCATGTTATTGTACCTGGGGTATTTAAATCAGTCGAATCACTAAATGAAAGTGTGAATATAAAAGGTAACGCCTAGAAAGCCCTCACCTATATAGTGAGGTACCACTTCTCCTTCTTTCCTCTGACCATAAGCTGAACGCAGATTGGCGTGACCTCAAACTCAGGACCACTGTACAAAGCTGTGCTTCACTGTAAGCACAGGCAGATCATTTAAAGTAAAAAGCCAGACTGACTAGTATCCTCTGACACGCATGCCGAAGAACAGCCACTCACATCCACTGGCTTACACAAACCTGCTGGTAGTCATGTACAGCAGCATACCTTAAGACAGAGAGCAGCTGAACTAAAATCTAATTGTTTGAGTCACCTATGGCTGCAGAACAAAGCTTGTAAATTATTTAAGGATGCCTTGCATGCTATACACTGCACTTAAGAATCTCCTGCACCAATGCTCTGCCTCTCACTCTACCTCTCTGCAGTACCATTCATCTCTCATCTTTCACTATAAAGAGATTTATTCCGCTAAACACACACACACAGCCCCGTATCCCAAAATCTTTCCATTTTTCGTAGTTCAAATATAAAACTCCTAATTTTCTTTGTCTGACTACGCCTCTCTCGTCCCCCTCTCGTTCATTCCTTGTTCCAGAAGTGAGTAGCTCTTGGGTATCAACCCTATTTGTGGGACAAAAAAGTCTGAGGGATCTGAAAATATTGGCCCCCCTCTCTTTTGGTCCCCGCTGCCTCAATCTCCCAATGGCCCTAACACAAAGGCACTAGAACGCAGAGCATCACAGCAGATAAAACGTGAAAACAAACCCGATCTCAAATTCTTAATTCAGGCTGTCCCTAACAGAAGTGCCGGAAAAGGTTGCGCAGTATCTATGAAGAACCAAAAGTGTTTTTGCTCATTCATCAGCCAATTAAATGATCAATTAAATGATTAATTGCAGTCTTTTTAATCAAAAAGTCTGCCAGATTCCCCTCAGTAATTCCAATGCGAAACTCAGCACTAATTTGTTCAGTACTTTTCGCATCATTGGAAGAATGTTATCCTAGGAATGCACCCACCAGAATGTGCTAATGCCATTTAGCATTTATTATTTCCGCAAATCATGATTGCTCCACACATTGCCACCCATCTGTTCTTTACAGCAAATAAATTCCCCTTAGAAATTGCTCGCAAAGAAATGGAATCGCTGCCTTTTCTCCCAGCACCTCCGGCAGCGTTTCCCACAATAGTTGCATTACATATAACTAGGAAACCTCTGCTTGAGCCAGCTTACCTGTGAGTCGGTAACCCGGCGACTCATGCGTCCTGGTCCTGCGTCCCCGGAGTCTGCAGGCTGGAGCGTCGATCACACACGCAGGCGCTGCCACGCAAGCATCCCCTAGTACGTCTGCCAACTTATTGTGTCTTTCTCTCTCTCTGCCACCACCTGATTCCTATATACCCTTTACCACCAGTTTCCCGAATGGGCTCCTGGAGAAGATCCAGCCCTCATGCCCGCTCGCCCCCCTCACAAACCCCCGCATCCGCTTAAGGGGCTGAGGTGGGGGGTGAGTAGCGCAGCAATTATCTCCATTTCCTCTCTCTCTGTGATATTAAACTCTTCAGCACCCCGCTGAAAAATCCCGGTATGCCTCCCAGTAAAATCCAACCGCATGAAAATCAACTAGAACTTTACTTGAACTAATACAACCTTTTTACAAATGTTTTGTTTTAATTTTACAATATACAAATTCTGAATCCTTACGATAACATGCACATCCATGAAAGGGAGAAAATAACCTCATTACATTAGACAGAAAGATATCTACACTATCGTTCAGATGGTGAACCTAGAATGGAGATTTAGCTTTCAGTAACTGCCAATTTAGCTAGTTAGCAGTGTCTTAAGTGGAACCTGACATTCCACATTTTTAAGCCTTTAATAAAATGAACTCAAGCAGTAGAAAGGTAATTTGGTGCTGTTTTTCAATCGATGCAAACGACCAGCCAAAAAACAAAATGTAGCAGTTCCTGTCCATGTTGCTGCACAGTCATCAATGGCCTATTCACCACCATATATCAGCACTAACTGCTTTACATAAGAAATGGTGTGATTCATAGAGACCGGCTGACCGGACAGCCTCCCCAGACTGTGATGACATCAGCTCAGCCCAAGCAGAGATGACAATTCCTGCTTGTTATTGACCAGGCCCGCCTGACGGATCAGCATAGCCACCCCATGGCCTGTCTCAGTGGCACGCCTCCTAAGTCCTATGAGGAGTGGCCCTGGGAAATAGTCCAGGCTCCACCACCTCCTAGTCTGAACACACGGGAAGAAGTTCACACGCTGCGACCATGGCACAGGATGACCACAGGCACATCCTTTTGTACTGAGTTCTGGCTCGCCACCATCCAGGACCCATGCATCACTGGGGATGGGAGTGTTCATGTTGGAAGTCATGAAAGGCTAGTGTTAATGAGGTCTGTGATGTCTATTATCCTTTTAAAGACTATGAAGGCGCATTGCTTCCATTTCCACACTATGCTGTTGCTTCCGTTCAACTCTTTGCATGCCTCTCCTGTCCACCTGCCAAGCTACGATTTCTGTTAAATTATATTAGTGCATTGATTCACAAACTTTACCTTTCATTCCGCTCTTCGGAAGCAGAAAAATTTGCACTCTGCCCCCTCCTTCCGTGCAACTTTACTGCGCAAGTATAAGTAACTTAGAGTAACACGTGCGAATATTAACTTTGATTTATTGAAATACTATCAATAATTGGTTGCTGTCTTTCTTTATTCAGCCACTTAAACTTTATCAAAATACATTTTATAATTGTATGAATCGCTCCGATTTTGATTACATGCAGAAAACATTAATATACAGAAACACAAAATTTAGGGTAAATTTATGGTAATTTTGCTAGAAACAATATGTTTGTGTTACAGGCATCATCTGTTTTTCTTTCTTTCTTTTCTCCTGTCAAAAATCTGTCCATTTTGTGATGGTGATGGTCCTGCTGTATGACTGGACATGCTAACATGAACACTTTGTTTTGAACCCGATATTTAAATGGAATGGCTAATAGAGTGGTCCTCAAGCTGTAATGGGGAGAAATGAGGAGTGGAACTAAGATGTCTGCATATCATTACACCAGCGGGGGGCGAAGGAGAGGGTTTCTCGGTCAAGAACAGGAAGAGCAAGGGGACTAACATTACTCATCGAATGAACTGGATGAATCAGTGTAGTGACCGTCATCACTTAAATGTTCGCTTAAATGATTCATTCAGCAGAACAAACAGTTAATGAGTGACATGTCTGTTCAACATATTGTAGTACTGGGGCTGAAATGGAGCCCTGGCGCGATGCCAACTGTAGATATTGTAAGTAGTGTAATATATTTGTGTTGTAGATAGCTTTGTGTACTGTTGTGTTGCTGTGTATTGTAAGTGTTGTAGTGTATTGTGTCTTAGTGTGCAAATTGTGTTTTTAATGTCGCCATGCTTATGTAGGTAGGGCGAGCTAGGCAAACCGCCAGAATGTACAGTGAATAGTGTGGGCTGTAGGAGTGAAATACAGAGTAAACCCTTTTGCCAAGGAAAGGTGGAAGGGCCTTTCCTGGCTTTAGTCCCACTAGAGGTTTGTCGATGTCCGCCCTCCTGAGGAAATAAGTGCAATATTGTTTTAACTGAGCACCCTGGTGTATGGGTTTTTTTCAGCAGTGCTCGGTAATCTTTATGTTGCACATGATTTTACTCAGCCTAAACCCCTATGGGACCCGTGGCTGCGTTGAGTCCCTTTTTATCAAAAGTCTGGGGAGTGTTTATGGTTTTTAAATCTCTTTCAAAACGTGCCAATATTTTACCTGTTGCTGGTGTTTTCGGCTGATGCTGAACTATGCTGTGAAGCGATCCCTTTTTTAACCGTTGTGTTATTGTGGCTAAGATTATTATTATTGGAACCTTAACTTTTAGTCACAATGGTTGAATTTATTGTATCGAGCATTTGTTTTATATATTTATGTAAATTACGTTTGTAAGTCTGATTTTAGTTCCACTGTTGATATTTCGTACTTGTAGAGATAACAGATGAGAGAGGGTCTGTTTTATTCTGGTATTGTATTGACATCTGATTTTATTGGGAATTTCTGAGTTTTTTGTTGATTTTAGTTTTTGTAAATAATTACATAAAATTATTAATAATAAATCAGTAATAATTTGACTGATTTACCAAATAAAAAACTGTCTCTGAACATAAGTAGCCATGCTTCCACACACCGCTGCAATATACTTCGATTAGGATACTTAAACAAAAATCAACAATCTTACAGGTTATATTTTCTGACTTCTATGTATACGATTACATTTACTGTTTGCCAAACTATCCCAGTCACATCTTATAGCTATATAGGCTATGTGTTGCCTAAGAATTGTCTTGAATTTTGCTTTAAGTTTCTTAGAGGGAAACAGTATTTTAAAGGCACTTATATGGCTGAACTTAAAAAATAAATTCAAAGAAGTTTTATTACTATAAATCTGCACTTACAGTCGATAACTAAATGCAATCAGTAGATTTGAATATATATATACATATAATTGTTCTGCTTTTACCTCCAAATTACACAGATGCTCTCCTTTAAGAGGTAGGGGATATGATTCATATTAAAATTCTGATTAATTTAGTTGATGACCTGTATATAAAACATGGCGTATTAAGCACCAGAAGAATTAAGAATTAAGAAATACAAGCAGGAACAGAACATTTCTGATGACCACATTAATCATGTAACTGCATTCAGATGTTATTCTGAAGAATGGATTTATGGGAGCTATGGTACTTGCTTAGATACATAGTACTGTCTAGTCTTACTAACAAACTCGTTAGCTAGTAATTCCTCAACCTCTCTAGTTTTCAAACTGTATAACTTCCTGCCTGTGGAGTTTAACTCGAACACAGTTTATAATAATGTTATGTTAAGGGGTGTTAGCTTGGTGGATTGTTTTTGGTCATTGTTTTGTTGATTGGTTTCGGACATGATACATGGCATCTATGCCCCATATTTTGCTCCATGCAGAGAGGCCTGACCGGGATGTTTATAATCTCATGTGGGGGGCAGGTATGAGCCGGTGAAGAGGGACAATAATGTATCTCGGAAAGGAGAAGGAGGTGGGAGATGTCCCTGACATCCCTCTCAAGCTGGATTGCCTGCTCTTCTCCCAGCTCTGTGCACATCTGGTTTTCAGCTGGCAACATGCACCAGTAACACAATGATGAAGGTGAAATAAAAATGAAAAATTAAATCAGAACAGGAACAACGAAATACCACTAACTGACCCCTCCTCAGCCCTGTTCCCAAACAAAATGCACAAAACATCACAAAAGTCACCAAACATTGTATAAAATATGCTGCTTAACACTGAGAATTGTGACCGTTTAGACATCGGGTCACTTTCAGACACGTCCCACCCTCGATCACTAAACTGTGATTTCTCCCCATAAAAGAACGCGTTAAAATGTGTTGTGTAATCGGAGGTGCATATAACGCTAAAAATTAGGGTCTGTATGCATACGTTGTGATCAGTTATGAAAACATTTAACTAAACAATTCACTAAATAAATGTTTGCTGTGTCTCAACATGGTTTCTTATCAAACGTAGTCAATATAAACAAATACCATTTGGTATTGTTGAATAACGTTCTTCACACCTTAGCTTTCCTATGTGTGGAAAAAGTTGTCTTCACTGAAAAAATGGCATCACAAATAAGAGAAACGCAGCATTGTATCCACCTGAGCAATATTAAGACTTTAAAACCTCTGGCCGACTCCATGTTATTGAAAAGCTAAATATTTCGCTCGTGCAGACACCGGAGTTTGGCTGGCTCTGCAAATTCTTGGTTCCTGTTTTCTTTAAACAGAGCTTGTTTCACGTTCCAGTCGTTTTCATAAATTTGGATGAAAGCGCAGATGGGATCAGTCTTCTGTTATGTCGTGTTATTTAAAGCTGTCTGCAGAATCTCCTTTTTATTATATAGCCAGAGAAACGTCATTTGTCTGCTCCTTGGCAGCCTGTCCAGCTCCAGCGCGGGGACCAGCGACCTGTAAACACCTTTACGTCTGACGGTCCAGTATCAGACTGGCACGTCTTTTGAAGCAACAGAGTTAGTGGGATTCCGCCCTCCAGTCTTTCAGGGAAGCCCACGATTTTCACATATTTACCTCGACTTTCTTTCTTTCATCAGTCTTCAACTGTAAATGAGCAATCTTCTGCAATTTTACAAAGGGTAACCATACCTCCTCTTTTGACATTTTAATGTTTGCGTATTTGTCACAAGCCACAAATAAACCCAAACACAAAAGTAAGATTTTCAGATGCCCTCATTCCCCCATCACACTTTTTCTCGCCCTTCCCCCACTTCCCCACTGGAAAACTTTTCACTTGTGGTAGGGTGCACAAGTGTCCAGTTTTGGGGCTTCTGGTCACCCTAATTTGAATATGCCAGACAAGGAATGTTTTTAATGCTCTTTCTGAGACCGATTGCCACTTAGTCTGATTTCTGAAGGACCCTGAAACCTTGTGTACTTGAGGTGTCCACTCAGTTTGTGTTTGTTTCGGCAGTGATTGCCAACGCATGGATGTGATGTTATACAGGGAAAATGGACTAGCATCCATTTTTACAGCCACATTTTGTTAAAGCAAAGTGTTTGTGAGTAAAGGTTCCCAAGAGGATGTGTTTTTTCCAAATTACAATGGACTTTGATGAAAAAATGCCAGAAGATAACGGAGGAGAGGAACCAAAAACTTCTTGAAAGGTGAAAAAAAAACCTCTGTGAGGTCCATGGTCAACTGGCCACCCAACTTCCTTGGGCATGCTAATATTATTCAGTGCAGGGAAAGATTTTCAGCTGTTATACATAGATGCAAGAGCTAAACTGTGGTCTGGTCCATCTGTGAGGCAATTCTCCATGCTGATTTCTGTGACATCTCCTTGATTATAGGTCACATTCATGATATCACACATGGATCAGATGGGACAAATATCGCTGACATCTTGGATGGCGCCATTCAGACATGTGGTGAGGAAAAGAAAGCATGGATGTCAGGGCTCCAGACACAGAAAATATTAAGGAGCCATATCAAATTTTTAGGCACCAAAATCTCCTTTACATGTTAAATGTGAAACAATTTATATATACAGTATATATACATAAAACTTGTTCTGTCTACTGTTGTCTGCCTTGCCTATTATTATCTGCGATGTCTTCTGTACTGTGGAACAACACAAGAATGCACAACATCTTATCTTACATCTAGGATCTTATCTTTTGTCATCTCATTTCTCCACCCTTCTGGGCCTCATCCCTTAGCCATAGCCCATCAGGCCATGTATCCGGGACATCAGCTGCTGCTCTGTGGATTGCTGAGAGCTCTTCTGACCTCTCCCAGCTCCCTGAGAGAGGGCCATGTTGAGTTCTGATGACTTGCGTCTCCAGGTAGGCTAACTCAGGCCTCCTCATCAGTTGTCCTGCCTTCTCAATAGGGGGTGGCTTGTACCTCTTGGCCCTCAGCTGGATCAGTTGGCTGGATTTATTTGTCCCCTTGACAACACAGAATACCAGATGAAAATCTGATTGTTTTTCTTTTTGGAAATACTTATCACAGCTAGGGATGTGTAATTTAAATGCCAAGAAAAAACAAACCAAATGGAGGCAGTCTGGACCTTCATCACCAAATCAAATGACTAGATCTTCAGGTTCTTTTGAATGAAGATGAGATTACCAAGGCAAGATCTACTTAGAGAATACTTTCACTTGGCACCTACATTCCAGGGACAAAGAAGTATTTTTTTGCAAGTCTGGCAACATAATATTTATGCTCATTGCTCTTCCACCAGTCAAGTAGATCTGCATTTACACAAATGCAACTTGTTGCCTTGTGTGATAAGGCTGCACATCCTTCGCTATAAAACTTCCCGGTGCTTTTGTTACGATTTTGTATCTGTCCGAGTTGCCATTAAGGGGTTCTTCAAAAGTACCTGTATGGGTGAGCTGTTTCTCTGCAACGACCGGCTCTCTCGACATGGTGCTGGTGATCGTACGCAAAAATCAAATCGTCCTGCGTGTTTCCATCCAAAAACAATCATTGTTCGTACCACAAAAGCATATCAATAGGCATCGTCCTTTATAATCACATTTGTGTTACTCTTCACTTAGCAGGTTAGGTCCCTGCAGAGTGTCTGCAATGCTGTGCTGAAATTTCATAGAATTTACATTCTATTGCAAAACAAATTTCTGCAAATGTCTGTTTCTTTGAAATCAAGCTTAGTTTTTATTCTGAGCATCTTGCATCTGCAATTAGGGTCTCAAAACTTCAGCATGGCATGATTGATAGCTCTGCAACATGCCCTCTGAAGGAGGCAAATAAAGTATTGGTTAAGTCAGGGCAGTCATTCCCTCCCGCCTCCAGCCTGAGCCAGTGGCGGTGGGAAATCGATCTGGGCCGCCAGAAACTGCATGCCTGCTGAGCTTTTAGAAATGGCAAGACAGATTTTCACTATTAACCCTAAGAGAGCTGCTGACCAATTTCTCGCCATGGGATATTGGTTCCCCCTTACATATTCTGCACTGCAGATCTGATGAAAGACACTAGATCTTCACTACAGTCCATCTTTATACCAGTATACAACTGTCTCTTACACATCAGGCAGTTACCGGTTCTAACATCATCGTCCCAGAGTACCCCTTGAAGCTGTGTAATCTCCTGTGCTAGAAGGCCTTCCTCTTTTGAGCATAGCTAGGCCATGTAGAGCATTCAGGTTCAAGAGGAATGTCTAGCCTGCTATCCTGTTTGTACACCACCTAGACACTCCAACAGTTCTGTCCCAGCCCTGAGCACCAGTATATCTAGCCGTGTAGATTACAATCAATATTTTTCCCTCACATTCCTGTGACGTGGTCTGTCTCAGAACAGCACGTAACGGGTGGCGTCTCTCACCTGCAGTGAACCACGATAGGTCCTGGATCCAGGATGCTCTCCTGCTTCAGGTTGACCTTCTCCACAAAGTCCAATACGCCACCAGGGTCAGAGGGCACACCCGGAAGTGGTACTGCCACACCGTCTGCTCCATGTTCCTCTGACATGTGGGATGGCACAACAAATTCTAACAGCTGATCTGGAATCCTTCTGAGGAGACTTAATGCTGGGTGCTGCTTTGGAGGTCTACTGGAAACACAGGCCATTTGCGGGGGGGGTGATAGCGGGCGATCAGTGGCGTAAGTGGTGCTTTAGTGTGCTCTGCAGAATTTTGATGAATATATACTTTTGCTGGTGCCTTGTTGGCGTGGTCTGTAATGGAGCATGAAAAAAGAAGCATGAAAAGGCCTTAAGTTTCGGGTCCCCTTTGTAAACTCCATGCATGGATATGATTGTGAGGGGTTTTGCTGTCACTTGGTTCTGATGGTTGGCACAGGTTGGGCGTTAACTGCACTAGGTGTTAAAACCTTATTTTATTATTTTCTGTTTTGTGTTGGCATGATGGGGGGATTCTTTTCTTTGGATTTGTAGCTCGTACTTCAATATTTCCCACAATATTTTAAAGCAGGTTTTGGTAATATTGTACAGTCTGTGAATGGTTCTTCAGGTTGTCAGGTAGTTTTTGCGAGTTGGAACGTTGTTCCTAAATCATCGTGTAAAATGCAGTAAGGTCTTATCACACTTGAAACAGCTTAATATGGGGGTACCTTTTCTTCAGGAATCTCATTTACATTCATTTGGCCACCCTAGTATCACTCAAATTTTCATTCTAAGTCCAGAGAAGTGGCAGTTCTTATAAAGAAGTGCATTCCATTTGTGGCTTTGTAGGTGGAGGCAGATAAATGTACCCAATATCACCGCTGAAGCTGCAGCAGAACTTGATGCGCCATTCTCAGTAGAGGAGGTTATCGTGGCAGCTAGGTCTATGCAAAATGGGAAATGCCATGGGCAAAATGGGCCAGACATGTTTCCAAGTGAATTCTTCAATGTGTTTATAAAGGATCGTGCCCTTCTCCTACTTTTAGTTTTTGAAGAACTATTTATCTCAAGCTCATTGCCCCCAACTGTGCGACAAATCATTATATCTCTGATTTTAAAGAAAGATAAGAATCCCTTGGAATGTAGTCCTTATTGTCCCATCTCACTTTTAAATGTGGGTAGTAAGACACTTGCTAAAGTGCTGTCTCGCAGACTGGAAACTGTTTTGCCTTTCATTGTTTCTGATGACCAGACTAGATTTATTAAAATCCGGTCTTGTTTTTCTAATATACATCGGCTGTTCAATATTATTTATGATCCCACCAGAGATTTTGCGATCATTAGATGCTGAGCAAGCGTTTGATAGAGTGGAGTGGGATTACCTTTTTTATACTGTAGAAGAATTTGGATTTGGTCCAAGATTTATTTGTTGGGTCAAAGTTTTGTGTACGTCTCCTTTAACAGCAGTTTGTACAAATAATAACTTATCTCCTTTTTTCTCAGTATTCCATGACACCAGACAGGGATGCCCCTTGTCACCTCTTCTTTTGCCTTGGCGATAGAGCTGTTAGCAATAGCATTATGTGAGGAGATTTCTGTTAAGGGTATTTAAGGGGTGGCCTTGAACATAATGTATCTTTGCATGCTGATGGTACGTTACTATATCTGTCTGATCCTGTTGCTGGTCTAACAAAACTGCTTGACTTATTAAACATCTTTAATAAAGTATCTTGCTATAAAATTAACTTGTAGAAGAGTGAGCTTATACCTATGAATGAGGCTTCATAGTAGATTGATCTTCACTTCTTCCACTTTAAAGGTAGCACAGACAAATTTCGATACCTAGGGATATGGGTTACACACAAATTCGGGAACCTTTATAAAGAAAACTTCTTTCCACTGATAACCAGTCTAAAGCAAGATATGGAGTGCTGGGACTCACTGCATCTGTCATTAGGAAGCAGAAATAATACTATCAAGATTAATGTATTGACCTGGTTTTTGTATTTATTCCAATGCCTCCCTATTTTTTGACAAAATTTTTTTTCTTTGTAATAGATAGATTAATATCTGATTTTATTCGGAACAAAAAAAACCCTTAAATATGTAAAGCTCCACTGCAATGACACTGTTCTCATGGTTGATTATCCCTACCAAATCACTAATTTTACTACTGAGCCTTTCAGTTATGTTGGCTAACTCTACAAAGGATCATCCATGTCGTGGTCCCCTGAGTCTGCCATTAGGGAGCTCTCTTGTGCCTTATCCCGAGATTTCCTTTTCTACTGATCTGTGAGGAAGTTTCCCAGGTGACCATGTTCAGTCATTTCCTCATGTTGGAGTCCTTCTGCTGTTTGTCTCCTGCCTGCTCTGTCCTAGGATAATCAATACCCTGCCTCGACTATCTCTGATCTCTTGTGTCGTCTATTCTCCGCTCTCGGATGCTCTGACATAATAATAATAGCTAATTCATTCATCCTACATGGGGAAATTTATAGCTTTCACATTTTTCCTGTCTTGCTCTCAGTTCAGAGAGCACAGGGTCAATCAGTATCCAGCACCCCTGAAGCAATTCAGGGTGAGGGCCTTGCTCAAGGGCCCAACAGCGATATAAACACTTTTGCTAGCTGTGGGATTTGAACCAGCAACCTTTATGGAAATAAACACCTAACCCACAGAACCCAAGCCTTAAATGGTTATTGTTAGAGAATGCCTGTTGCGACACTGTGTCATTGCATGCCTTGCTGTGTTCACAAATATCCTTTTCCAAATATTCCCATAACCCGATTGAGACATTTTTTAAAAATTTGCCTACAATTTAGATGAGTCTTCCACCTTAAAGACCCTTCCATTCATACTCCTATAGTGAGAAATAGTATGTTTACCTTCTCAGTTTTGAACAGTCCCTTCAGAGTCTGGACTGCAAAGGGGTACATACACTAAAGGATTTATATGACATTCATCATCTACATTGGTCTAAAGTAAAACTAGCTAAATTCTCACAACATATTGAAATTATATGTGACAGATGTAAGGCAGAACCAGCTATTCTCTCACACGTTTTGATCATGTTCCAAGTTAACATTTTTCCGGCAGTCAATTCTTGCTTTCCTCTCAGAAGCTGTAGGGGTGCCTATTGAGCCATCGCAAGTCAAATCCTAAGAGGAGTGACTAAAAAAATGAATCAGTGTATAGGTTTTTTCATGTGGTGCTCGTTAACCTTTATGTTGCAAATCATTTAACCCTCAGCCTAAACCCCTATGGGACAGTGCCTGGGTTGAGTCCCATTTTATCGAAAGCCTGGGGAGTGTTTTATGGTTTTGAAATCTCTTTCAGAATGCACCGACATTTAACACGTCGCTGGTGTTTTAAAGATGGTATTATTGAGACTTTTATAATTATTGTTGAAAAATGGTAATGACAATGGTTAAATTATATTCTATTTGAGAAAATTATGTTTTTATATCTGATTTTTATTCGATTGTTGACTGATTTTGTGTTTTTAGAGATGATAAAGGATGAGAGAAACCCAGCCACTGGGGAATGCGTAGTGTGTTTCCCTGTGCCGGTCCCAAGCCCAGATAAATGGGGAGGGTTGCGTCAGGAAGGGCATCTGGTGTAAAATTTTTGCCAAATCAACTATGTGGACAACAAAACAGATTTCCATACCGAATCGGTTGAGGTCCGGGTTAACAACGACCACCACTAGCACTGTTAGCCAACAGGGTGCTGGTGGAAATTGGGCTACTGTTGGCCGAAGGAGAAGAAAAGGGGGAAGGCATGTCTAGAGGCAGGAGGAGAGGAGGAAGGTTAGGAGTGTGGAAATGAGGGTAGGAAATTTGAATGTTGGCAGTATGACTGGTAAAGGGAGAGAGCTAGCTGATATGATGGAGAGAAGGAAGG